>JAQFYU010001582.1:0-14326 GCA_034694905.1 Ceratophysella granulata
ATAGTATGTACTTACTGTACTCGTATGAGTAACGAAGGACGACGAAGGATAAATGAATAAACAAACGTGTGATACTATGCGGATGACCTTCATGATTAGACCTATACTGACTACTGACCCCTGAATTGTTGGAATGCGCTCTAATCACTCTGCGCTCCAAAATCGAATTTGCATGTGTTGGGCACAAATGAATCCACTTCTACCTCTGGTCATCCGTCTAAATACCATGCGTACACGGACGGAATCCCTAGAAATGTTTTCGCGACGATGTACCAGCGCTTCTCAAAACAAGATGGATCTGAATACGAATTTGAAACTGTTGAGTAGCGAGGATCCAATGGACGGAGTTCTTGGTCATGGACAGAAACAGTTGAGGAGAGTGATTGTAAACCATTGAAAACGTAACATTTATTAGACTGTGTGAGACGGGGTTTCTTAAGTAGAGATGAATAATGTAGTACTTAGTCAATTCTGAGTAACGAGAAGGTGGGAAAGGGAAATAATTGGGAGAAGGAGACGGACAAGTGACAGGCACAACTGTCGCACAACTCAGGTAAGTAATATGAAAGAGTAGCAACCGATGAGTTTCACTCTGAAGGGGTAGAGCTAATATGTAGCTAATTGATCAAGGGCGTGGAGAGTACTTCATGAATAAGTAGAGAAATGGGCTCAAGGCACAACTTGTCATCAACCGAAGAACACAGAAGAGACTGCACTAGAAACTAGAAACTAGAAAAAGAGAGTGTAGAATTTGTAGAAAGTACAACTTACAGAGTAGCACTACATTCAGATCAACCTAGAATATCTACATACAATCCAGAACTATTGCCAAATATTACATCATATGAAGGCAAGCTGTTGGTTCGTCGTCTGTTTCGTAGCTGGGCTCAAGCCTCATTAATTATTATAATTATACATAGAGTTATCTTTGTATCATATATCCTAGAGCAGCAGTAAAGTTCTCTATCCAAGCATCTTGCAAGATCTGTAGACTGAGAAACAAGTGTCTGAACCGCAGTCCATTATTGGTAGGCACGTCGTGAGAAGAGTACAAGTAGGCGTTTGAGTCCCGAGTCCCTGATTCTGTATCTTAGCTTCTCTACTTACAATGATTGCATTAATATCTACGTGAAATAGAACAATCCAAAGCATAGAGCACAAAGCATACTGACTAATCACTTATGGCATATGGCATTCCAACATGACATTCCAGGAATGACTCTGAACTTTGGGAACTGAAGCATTTCACAGGGATAGGGTGCGATGAAGTTGAAAAATAAAATGGGCTTTTTGTACTGTTGACTGTGGTCTCGATCTCGATTGGTGAAGTGGGTGAAGAAGTCGAGAGTCGAGACAGGAAATGAAAAGTGAAGATCTGAACTTCTGCTCAAAGAGAATTTCTGAGGGACTACAACTACTAGACAATTATATTTCCATATATTCGACCTATGACCTATGTATGACCTATGACCTAGTGCATGAATGAGTGCTATTTGGTAGTCTAGGGGGGACAGAGTGGGACTGACTGGGACGAACCGGACACCGAAGAGGCAGTGGCGGTGTAGCTTCAATTCCGGCCTTCTGTGGCTCAAGCGGCCTTCTTGCCTGAATCTCCTCTCAACTTCTGACCAATGGCTGCTGCCATGTCAATCCCCGTCAATCCCTTGATCGCAGGGTTCAATGACGCGATCGTCTTCGTCAGCTCTCCAACCAGACTCGACCCATCTGAAACAACAAGGAAACATTCATCAGAACTCATTTCACATTATATTCCACATTCCATTCACATGTTACCATGTCTCCAGAATGCCCAATTTAGATGATTGAGTATTTCAGGACTAAATCTGATTCGTTAAATATGAGGAAGTTTAAGAACAACCCTCGGCGTCTCCTTGGTCAACCTAGTTGTTGGTTGGGTTCGAGTAGTGCCCTCCACTCACGTTCCATTACTCCACGTGCATTTCAGATTGGAGAGAAGAGGGAAATGAGTCCAGAACCTGGCGCATGCCATCTGAATCTCCAGAACACCTCGAAGAGGGACTATTGATTTTGTGCTGGAATCCTCTGCTCATCAAAGAAGGGAAAGAGTCCCAGTGAAAGCGAGAGATGTGCCTGGAGAGGAGAGACAGTGTGGACGGAAGCTTTCTGCAGAATGCATGTGACCCAGTCGTGTCAGGGCAAAAAAGGACTGTCCATCCCATCCGAGTCTGGGAGAGGAGGAAGTGAGGGGAATGGACCATGAAGCGACAACACATTAGAACCCTGTCACTCGTCGTCACCACCTTCACCTATCTCCTCATCGGAGCAGCTGTCTTCGACTCACTCGAGTCGGAGAACGACGAGAGGAAGATCGACGCTCTCAAAGGTACGACATCGGAGATCATACTCTCATTTTCTATCTCTGCCTCACTCCCTCCCTGACCACTTCCTACCTTGGAACATGCCCAAACCTAGGGTACCGGTGGGTCCGGGACCCATCGAGAATTCATGCGGGAGTCTGGGACCCACCGGGAAATTTTGGCAAATCAAATGAAAATTCGCCTTCAGAAACCAAAATTTTCTTGCGCTTCGCGCAATTGTCGAGCTTGAACTCAAATAGTAAGATTTCGCGGGGTCAAATAATGAAAATTCGTCTCTCGAATCCAGAATTTTCTTGCGCTTCGCAAAATTGGCGACGTTAAAGATTATGAATTAAATAGTGTAATCTCCCGGGGTCAGACAATGATTGGCCAACTGTAGTCAACATTTTGTTTCGCTTCGCGCAATTGTTCAGGATAAAGCTATTATGAATTGAAAGGACTATTACACTTTTTAATAGGAGGCGGGGTCGGATACTGATAATTCGCTTTCGGCAACCAATCTTGCATTGCGCGCCTTTGTCGACTCGAAGTTTGAGTTTCAAATTGTTTAGTCTCGCGGGGTGGGACCTAATAAGAATTCATCT
This sequence comes from Ceratophysella granulata, assembly GCA_034694905.1. Lineage (NCBI taxonomy): Eukaryota > Metazoa > Arthropoda > Collembola > Poduromorpha > Hypogastruridae > Ceratophysella > Ceratophysella granulata. The sequence goes on from JAQFYU010001582.1 coordinate 2,945, forward strand.
AATAATGGAATCTAAAAAAAATTTGCGCTTCGCGCAATTGAAGATGATAACAATAATGAAATAAAGATGATTGATTTTGAAAAATGTATTGATTAGGGCATTTGGGTAGTATTGGCTAACCCTGATTTTTATGGACAAATGACTAAAAAGAAAGAAAAAGGGAAGGAAGGAGAAGGAAAAGAAGGGAAGGAAAGGGAAAGGAGGGAAGAAAAGGAAAAGGAGGGAAGGAAAATAACATCCATAGTGTCAGTGGAATTCCGAGAAACGCATTTCGGCGAGCGCGAAGCGCGAGCCGGCTTGGACTTTCAAAAATATTGTTTGGGACCCATCGGGAAACCTTTCCATTGGGCATGTCTGACCTTGGAGATGCAAAGTGGGACAATGAAATAATGTCCAACTCATCAAAGTCTGACTGAAAACATTAAAGTAATAGTGAAGAAACAAAACTTCAAATAATGTGAGCGTGTGGTACAAGCTTCGGTCTGTGAGATTGATTGATTGAGATGTTGTTTTGTTTAGAAATTCGTTCGGATTTGCAGAAGAAGTACGGGATCTCTGATGTGGACTACGTGTGGATTGAGCAAACGATCATTGAAACCACGCCGCACAAGGCGGGGCCTCAGTGGAAATTCTCGGGCGCCTTCTACTTCGCCACGGTACGAACTCTATGTCTTGCTTTCTTATATGTATCTTCTAACTATTCCCTATGAATGTATGCTTGACTCTTGCTGGAGTTGTTGCTGGACTCTTGTGTTGTGATTGACAGGTCGTGATGGCCATGATCGGCTACGGCCACTCCACTCCTTCCACCGTGTACGGAAAAGCCTTCTGCATGCTCTACGCCATCATTGGGATTCCGCTCGGGATCGTCATGTTCCAGAGCATTGGAGAGCGGCTGAACAAGGGAGCTTCCATCATCATCAGTAAGGTCAAGAAGCTGCTCAAGTGCAAGAAGAACGAGGCCTCAGAGGTACGACCTCTCACCTTCCCTCTCATCATCTAATTTATGGACCCAAGGATCTCCACAACACCCAAAACCCAAACATCAGAGATGAAACCCTTCTTTGTCCAACTCGGTTTGAACTCCTGCGCTAGGGTTTGGCCGAGATCCACAGGCTCTTTATTCCATATTCCGTTCTTCAAGGTCAACAACGGTCTAAAGTCTAAATGTCTGACACACTTTTCCAGGTGAACTTAATGATGCTTCATGGGCTGCTGTCCACAATCATCATGACGAGCGGTGCTTATGTATTTTCCAGATACGAGGGCTGGAGGTAGGTAGGTGTGTTTGTTCTGTGGGACAAACACCCAAATTATCCACCTTACACCTCTCAAGTAATAGTCCTCATAAACCATACTCTTCACGTTCCCCTTGTTCTGTCCATGCAGCTACTTCGACAGCATCTACTACTGCTTCATTACTCTGACGACCATTGGGTTCGGTGACTACGTGGCTCTTCAGAATGACCACGCCCTCCAAAGACAGCCTGGCTACATGATCCTCAGTGTCGTGTTCATTCTCTTCGGACTCGCCGTCTTTGCCTCAAGCATCAACATCCTGGTTCTCCGATTCATGGCCATGTCAGTTCAGAACAAAACCTAACTCCGACCAGATGAACAACTAAGAACTTGTCTAATCCCGAATGTTTCTGTTCCGACCAGGCAAACGGAGGAGATGCAGCGAGAAGACACGGAGCTGGGTCCTGTGTCCCAGCACGTGGTCACAGTTGACAGTGAGCTCCAGTCACCCACGGAACGACTGATCCAGAGTGACGTCACGGTGGGTCGGAATAGTCAGGACACAATCTCGGTCTGTTCCTGCACTTGCTACCCTCGATACGTAAGCACCATTCTTCCCATGCCGGCTCCCTTTCCCAAAGTTTCCCAGAGGGTTTCACCAACTCCAGTTTGAGCAATGAGTTTCGTAAGAATTAGGGCCGAGTAGTTACCGGTTGTTGGTTATGAAACTGACGAGGCGAACCCTCGGGGAAACTGTGTGAAAATCCCTTGCTCTGTGCATGCCTGATTAGTCAATGATTCCTATTCGCTTTCCAGATGGACATCAACTCCATTTACAAGCGGAAGAGTCGTTCGAGTCGGATCTACAAGTACGACACGAGTGGGACGGAAGAAGAGCTCTACAGCACAGAAGACGTTCCTGCTCTCATCGAAAAACGAGCTTCTGTCTAATACGAGCTCAGAGTTCCCAACCGAGCACCAGACCCACACCCACCCCAACATATCAAAACTATTCTCTCAGACGTCGTTTTCCATTTTGGACAAGCTGTTAATACTTAGAATAATAAAGGCTTGGAATGATGGATGAGCTATGAGCTCTGTAACTCACCTTTGTTTCCTCCAATGATGACGATTTCTTGAGTTCTGGCCAGCGGAGCGGACACTTCAGCAGCAATTAGAGGCAGGGCCTGGGCGATCATGGCTGTAATCTGGAGATTCAAACAATAAAAACTAAGCACTCATCTCAACCAAAAAGAGCTCATCAAGTTCTGTGGTCAGAAAAGAAGACTTACACCAGCGTTGCCAAATCCGGCGTAAGCGGAGGCCTTGAGTCGCATAGCTTCGGCCTGGGCCTTCCCCACAGCAGCTAAAGTATTAAGTACATCAACTCATTTGAGTACTCGTATCTCAACACATGTTTGACCTTTGACCAAATATATTTGTATGGAAGAATATTGAGAAGTTGTGAGTTGTGTGTACCAATTGCTCCTGCCTCGGCCTCTCCAATTTTCCGTATCCTTTCCGCCTCTGCCCGCGCCTCCTCCAGAGTCTGAGTTCGCTTTCCCTCAGCCACACACTGGACACGGAAAGCCTCGGCCTCGGCCGGGAGTTTGACGGATGCGACCAAATCTCGTTCCTTCCGCTGCACTTCCTGCTCCTCCACCTCCACCAACTTTCGCCTCTCAATCACGTCACCCATCATCTCCTCCTGCTTCAGCTTCTGACTCACTTTGGCGGAAGCCAACTCGGCTGCAAGTGCAGCTCTGTCATAAAATACAAGGTCAGGTCATGCAGATGTAGTCATTCCTCGACTCCTGGTCCAATTGACCAGAAAACGGGGATGGAGCTGATGCCAGATTGCAACGGCCATCAGAAAAGGATTTTGAAAGTTAATTAAAAGGAGAAGTTCACACATAGTGTGTATCGAAACGAAGATCAAGGTCACAAAGTCATAAATCTTTTTACGTGTTGATTGAGCTTACTCAGCTTTGGCCGTGTTAATCTCCTTGTCGAAAGCGGATTGTTGAAGCTTGAACACACGAAAGCAGTCCTCCACCTGTCAGGAAGAAACGTTGGATTAACAGAATTCCTCCTGAGCTGAAACACGTCCGCTAAGGACTTAGTCCCGGAATGACACCTACCTTCGTATCTGTGCTGTACTTAACCTGGAAAGTAGAGAGATAACAGAATATTTTACAACCAGTACTTTTACACATTGTTGGTTGCCAGTTAGTATAAAGAAGTTGAAAGACTCACATCCATGGCGGCTTTTTCACACTCGGATTCCTAGAAAAGCACAAAAAGTACAAGTAGAACATTAGTAACGTTTGAAGAGCGAAATGTCGTTTCAAAAGAAGAGTTTGAATTGAACTTACTCGAATGCCAGCATCTCGATTCGCCTGAGCCACACCTATGAATACGGAAGATTAATTAAATTAGTTGATTCGAACTGAGACATGTTATTCTAGTTTCATATTTGAAGTTGAGCGTACCAACGTCAGCGTCCCTCTTCACACAAGCCTACAAAATGCATGAATCATAACATTGAATTAGCATGAAACGATTGGTCCCACAGGAAATGAGTGGATGAAATGATAGGAATGAACCGGGTGTTACCGTCTGAGCCCGTCCCAGAGAACTCAAGTAGTCCACATCGTCGTCCACGTCTTTGATGGTGAAGGAGAGAATCTCGATCCCCATTCTGCCCACGTCCGGAGCAGCCACTTCCCGAACTAAAGCAGCAAACTGGTCTCTGTCCCGATACACCTCTTCCACAGTCAGCGTCCCTGCACCAACAAAATACAGCTCAGTTGTCGAGAAATTCGTGTGGTTGTGATTCCAAGGGCAACACAACATGGACCCTCACAAGGATTCAACGTATTTAGCAAAACGTTCTGGGCATCCCTTCTTGTTCTCCCCTCCGCCCTCCAATCCTCACCCAACTTTCTTTCCCCAGAATAGCAATTAGAATAATTAGAAGTGTTCCAGTGCATTAGCATCTTAATATCTGTGAATTCCGATTTCGGGACTTGTAAATAGACATCAGACATCACCTAAAAGTGATTCGGCTCCAGCATTTCTTAGTGTTTCCCAAAGTCATCCGAATTTAGAAGATCAAGTCTGGGTAAATGAGACGTGAATTCTGATACGAGAACTCTGATCACTCGACATGCATTCGCATTGTTCATCTCTCATCTCCCTCCCTCACCCACTCTCCCATTGCTCCAAGCAAACGTCCGTCGGGAATCTTGAAAGATCAAGTCGCAACAATGGATCCATCGCATACATCATACACATGAGAAAGGAGAGTCGTAATAACGGTTCAGAGATTTGTGTTTAGTTAGTATCTTTGCCTCCTGAGATCTGTCAAACGCTCAACGCACATGCAACATGCAAACCATGTCATTCAACCTTTTGTGGAGATGGAGATGGAGAGACGAGGAGAAGGACACAAGTCCCGTTGTCCTGCTCTACTCACTCCCGTCGTGTCTTACCTGCTGCATGCAGATTCATAATTCATATTCATACGTTGGAAGTAAATATAGAACTAACACATTACAAATTACAATTACAAACCCCTGTTCGCACTCTGTGTGAGCGTAGTAAGCCGAGAGGAGACCAATGCCCTTCCGAAAGGAAAAGAAGTCTCCGAAAGACATTTGTGCTCAGTGGGAAGTGGGAATTGCCTTCTCCTCTCAGGATCCAGGACAATATCTACTATAGTAGACTCTATCTTCTCTTCTGTCTACAGTCTACTAAATGAATTGGACTCGGACTGGAGGTGGAGGTGGAGATAAAAATAAAAAGGCTGAACTTGACTATTTTTATGAGTGGAAAGGAATAAAAAGGTCTGATTGTCGGCCAAAATCCAAGCTCAGGTAGAAAAGAAAGGTTCGTGTAGAGTGTTGGTAACAGGTCCACCCAAGAGACTTATACACTAGCGACAAGAGACAATGGAGTAGAGCCAATGATATGACAAGGTTTGAAGGTTTGTTTCTCCGTCTACACAGAAGGACCAAGCACAAACCGAGACGGAAGTAGGCACAGTTCTCAGTCAGGCCCAGTGGTGGAACCAAGCTCAAGAACAGCAGCGAGCAGAGGAGCAGGAGCAGGAAGCTGTTCTGCGGATTGAGTCTTGAATCTCCTGTGTCGGTCAGAGAAAACCAAGAGTATCAGACTACTGGGACCAAGTGATTCCCCGAAGGAGACGAACTGTTCTTGGGAAGCGGAAGTTGGTCCTGAACCGAAGGATGCTCTTCTCTGAGCCTTCAGAATGACGAGCGTCCTCCACTTGGTCTTCACTGCTCTCTGGCTCCTGCCCATTCCGCTCGCCTTCATCGGCTACGAGCAGTACCATGCCCACGACCCTGAGGCTAGGCCGATCACCAGGACGGACCTGGACAGCGTCTACGACTTCATCATAGTGGGCGGAGGATCTGCAGGTAGTTCTCAACCCACACCTCCTTCTCTAGTAGGTCACACTCTGTCCAGCTTCCCGCTTGCATGATCTACGTCCGTACCATATCTGTGATAGAGTGCAGGTTTCATGGGACAAGAGAGAAGGGAGTGATTGAGCAGCTCGGAGCACGGGACCTTTGTCACAAATTGAGACAGTAGACAGTCACATGTCACTGGAGGTTGATGGGACGGTGTGTTGGTGATTTGTTTCCAGGTGCAGTTCTGGCGAATCGTCTGAGTGAGAACGGTGAGTGGAAGGTGCTGTTGCTGGAGGCGGGGCCGGACGAGCCGGAGGGCGTGTCCAACGTGCCTGCCTTGGCGGGCTACCTTCAGCTCAGCCGCGTGGACTGGCAGTACAAGTCGGAGACAATGCCCACAGCATGTCTGGGACTCACGGGTGGACGGTCCAACTGGCCACGTGGGAAGGTGCTCGGAGGATCCTCCGTCCTCAACTACATGCTCTACGTGCGGGGCAACAAGAACGACTACGACCATTGGGAGTCTCTGGGAAATACGGGATGGGGAGGTCGGGACACGCTCCACTACTTCAAGGTAAGTCAATAGTCAAACTCATATGCTCATGCTCAGTCTTCTCAAATCCGACTCGCAGCTGTGTGGCAAACGACGAACACCTCACGACGAAACACGGAGGAGTTGAAACTGCGTGTGAATGGGTCTGTGGTAGGGTTCCCACATGACATCCATCTCAATTCCCCTTCGGTAGGGGCCAAACCAATCACAATTAAAGTCGCTTCATGCCCGAACACTTCAGGAAATCATGTCATTTCTTTTGCAGAAATCGGAGGACAACCGGAATCCATACTTGGCCGAAACTTTCTGGCATTCTGCAGGTGGCTACTTGACGGTGCAAGAAGCTCCATGGAGAACACCACTGGGTAAGCATATGTAGAACCCACCCAAACCCAAGCAACTGGCGTCCAGTCTCAGGCCAGGTACTAGGTAACCGACAGGATGGAACACTGTGATGGGAGCTTTGAGTAACCTTTGCTTCCTGAAGGCTGGTTGGCATGTCTGCTTTGGTTCTTTGTCTGTGTAGAGTAACTCTTTGGACGCCAGCTCTGACAGAGTTGTTGGAGCAGTTGTTGACGAGTAGTGTTTTGTGTAGCAACGGGGTTCGTGCAAGGAGGGGTGGAGATGGGCTACGAGAATCGTGACATCAACGGTGAGTTCCAGACCGGGTTCATGGTGGCCCAAGGGACGATCCGACGAGGAGCTCGGTCCAGCACCGCCCGTGCCTTCCTCCGACCCATCCGACTCCGTCCCAACCTCCACATCGCCATCCACGCCCACGTGACCAAGATCCACATCGAGCCGGTCCACAAGAGAGCCTGGGGCGTCACGGTCTTCCACTACGGACGACCTCAGCTCATTCAGACGAGACGAGAGGTGGTGCTGTCCGCAGGTGCCGTCAACTCCCCACAGCTCCTCATGCTCTCCGGAATCGGCCCTGCTCATCATCTCAACCAACTCGGAATTCCAGTCATCCAGGTACCCTCACACTCAACACCTTCCTTCTTTTCGACAGATTTGGAATTAGGAAATATGAAGTATTATGACACTTGATACAGGACTTGGCAGTGGGACAGAATCTCCAGGATCACATTGGGTTCGGTGGACTCGTGTTCACGCTCGACCAGCCCGTGTCACTCATCCAGGCGAGGTACGAGAACGTCCCTTCCATCCTGAGGTACTACACGGATGGATCTGGACCCATGACGGTTCTGGGCGGAGTGGAAACCCTCGCCTTCGTCCACACCAAGTAAGAACTTCTCAACCACTCAGAAGAGTTATGCTCGTCCCGTCCAGCGATGAACGATGAAAGGCATGACTCATGAGTCAAATCCAGTGATCCAACCACCATTGAACCATTGACCATTTCAGATACTCCAACTCGAGTCTGGACTGGCCCGACATTCAGTTCCATCTCATTCCCGGGAGTGTGACGAGTGATGGTGGGCTCCAGCTGAGACATGCACTGGGTAAGCACTTCCAGCACAAACACTCAACCACAACTTCTGCCCTTTGATTTGAATGGTTGGTGGTGCTAGTTACAAACTTGACACTTGACTGTCACTAAATGACTTCAAGATTGACCAAACCTCAGTGAGCAATCACAAGATGGCTCACGACCTCAGGAGCCTTCTGACCTCCACCTATGTCTTGTTCAGGTGTGAGTGAGTTCCTGTGGAGGAGCGTGTACAAAGAGCTGTCGTACCGAGACACGTATTCCACCCTCCCTGTGCTCCTTCGTCCGCGGAGTCGAGGCTACATCCAGCTCCGCGGTGCTCATCCCTTCCTCCCACCCCTCATCCAGCCCAACTACTTGGCTGACCTCCAGGATGCTCGGGTTCTGGTCGAAGGGATCAAGATCGGACTGGCCCACTCCCTCACACCCGCCATGCAGCGGTTCGGAGCTCGTCTCCACGACGTGCCCTACCCCCAATGTGTCCAGCACACCTTCTTCACCGACGCCTACTGGGAATGCTGTGCGAGACACTACACGTCCACGATCTACCATCCAGTGGGCACATGCAAGATGGGTCCTGAGTCCGACCCTGCGGCCGTGGTGGACCCCAGACTTCGAGTCTACGGAATCCGGAACCTGAGAGTGGTGGACGCTTCGATTATGCCCACTCTGGTGAGCGGGAACACGAACGTGCCCACAATTATGATAGCGGAAAAAGGAGCTGATCTCATCAAGGAAGACTGGGGGATTGGGATTGTCACTCAGTAAGAGTACTTTGTTAAAATGTCTGATAATGATAATGTGCTATGTGCTATTCCTCATGCAATGTGTTACTCTTATTACTCATGTGCTTCTTAATACATAGTATGTAGTTCCCTCTCCTCCCCTAGAGTATATTCCCCAAATCCGGATCAAAAATAAATTATGCAAACTCGGTTCTCACAATCAAACTCAAATGCTTTCTTAAGCAATGGAACAACAAAGGCGCTGCTGACCAACTAGAATTTACGCTAAGGTGGTCGTGGACAGATGAGAGATGAAGGTAGAATGAGAGTTACGTACCGAGTATGGCTCTCAAGTGTCCCTCCAAGGTTTGACAGACGGTGGACATGAGGTGTTGTCGTTGGACGCCAAGGAACTGCTCAGCGGCCGTACGAAGCAAATCATCCGCTCGCATCACCTTGATTTGGGCAACTCCCGTCACTGTCAGTGGAACTCCCTGGGCTGGAAACGGAAAGAAAAATTAGTTGGAGTTTTTAGTACGGAAGGATGACATTCTCAAATCCGACAATATTGATTGGTTGAAGTTCCATTTCCAAAATCAGGAGAGGGTTTCGAAATCGTTGACCCCCCGAGAAGGGTGAATGAAGGGTTGGGGAAAGAATGGCATAATTATTGTAGACTTGATGCAAGGAACAAAGTTCTAAATACTGGATCTGAATTTGATTCATTTTGATATCAAGTCAGTTCTCACGGACTTTAGTGGGAAATAGACAGACTCAATTCATTAGGGCATATGTGACTGGACTGAATGCGACTGCAGGAAGGACATACCTGTTTCCACGTGCTCACACATCGGGTTCACCGTCATCACCTTTGAATTTCAGAAAGAGAATTAGGTAACTCAGTTAAGGGTTTGTGGGTTTGAGGAGAGTGGCTCATTGAGGCAGAAGGCAGAAGTGATTGTCTTACCTCGAGTGAGAGTCTTTGGACATCCGTGACGAGCCAGAAGGCAAAGGCCCAGCCACCCACCACACATCGCTTCCTCGTCGCACCACAGCACCCGCCTGGAATCAGACAAGAAGATCTGCTCAATACTCAATAGATACCACTAACAATCAAGTGATTGTCCATACATCACAAGTCACGAGGTCCAGTCAGTCCTGGACCTGGAGGATTTATGTAGAATCCTGCTAGCTAGTGTGTAGTTATTTCTTCCTTTCATCACATGCATGCTCTTAATTCACTATCGAGTGATATTAACTTTAAGTAAAGAAGAGAACAATGTGTCAAGCGTCCCCATTCTTCACCTCGCTATCAAATCTTAGAATCACCACCAGCCTACTGATTTGACCAAAATTCCCCGCTCGTGTCTAGATGTTCAGATTATCAGCATTATTTCCGCAACCTCAAAGTATGTGGATTTAATGTGTATTTAGTAAAATTTAAAATTTAAGTCCCCTTCACTCCAAACACAATTATTTTAGATTCATGTTTGAAAAATCAGTAATTTTGTACTGTCACTGTCTAAATTCGGAATTTAGAAAATCTTGGGCACGCATAATATATATGTTCAAATTAATATTTAAAAGCATCTTGTAAATTCACTAAATCTTGCATGGAGCGCCATCCGCAGTGAAAGACTGCAGACGACGTCTGACTGAGCACAGATCCGATACTAAACTCGAAGGTCTGACTCAGAACTGAGACAATACACGACCTCTGACCTCATTCCCAATCCTGCTTGCTCATCCATCACATCGCTCCTCCAATCAATCAATCCAAGAATTCGCACAGAACATTTCCAATCTCCAAGGTCATTCTCAACTCTTTTGGTTTCTGAGGAGGAAATTAAATTCCCCAATCTCAACCAATGCTTACATATATGTACATATACAGAACCCACTCATATCTGAGTAAGTACTTTAATTGCATCTTCCTTCTCACGCATCCCGCATCGTCCTTAAGTCATTCACATCACATTATCAACAAAACTGATTCCACGATCCACGATCCCTGGTTCAGGGTCAATTAGAAGGAGTGAGAGTGAGATCAAGGCGTGAGAGTCAGCACGTGAGTCGAGCAAAATCCACTTGTCTATGCTGTTCTGCACCTTGTGCTCTGCGGCAGCGGATTCGAACAAGGTTTCGGATCTCACAATGTTTGTGCTGTACGAAAGTCTTTCGACGTTTGCTTTGACACACAGCAGAAGGAACCGCAACCGGTTCCAACATTCCAAAGAGGAATGGGTAGATTCGTATTCGTAGTGACCGGAATCGGAATCACGCATGAAGCTCCGTGACCTCGGGAGGGATAGGGATGCATACCAGGAGAGGACGCATGGGAAACGAAACTTTCCATGGCTGAGCCAGTCGTAGTAGTTCGTAGTGAAGACGGATACACATCCAATGTAGTCATATGAGTAGGACTGGACTTAGTCATCCGAATATCGGAAGATTTGAAAACATCAAGAGATTCTGGCTCATATTTTGACGGAGTGAAGAGGATCTGATGAGGATGGATGCTGACTGATGAATAGAGTGCGAATACGAAAGGAACTGAGGATTCTAGGAGACAGATCATGTGAAGTTGGGCCGAACGTCATGTCATGAGACATGAAATGTCCCAGAGAGACGACGAGGAAGGAAGAGCTCAGGGCTCGACCCCAAAACCCTTCTCTGCTCTGATCACTCTTGACAATCAGCTCACACACCTCACACACACACATTGACCCCGATTGAAGAAACATTTCAAGTTCTCTTTCATTCTTGCATTGACCCAGGAGGAGTGGGATCCACTCAAGACCTCCCAAAGGACCTCATCTCCTCATCCTACCACCTTGCTCAACAGTCACTTCTCCACTCTTGCTCATCTATCCACCAGTGTCACCATTCTTGCTCGTCTTGCTCAAGTACTATACTATACATCTGCATAGAATATATTCACCTCTGTTCTGTTCTCTGTTCTACGGTGCGTGC
>JAQFYU010001583.1:0-14325 GCA_034694905.1 Ceratophysella granulata
TTATTTCTTAATTTATAGATCTTTTAATTCTAAAACACGTAGCATCTCGGGATTTGTGGGGACCAGTCGCAGAATTATGTTATTAAGCAATTTCTGGAACTGAATTTTTTTCTTATGGGTTTTCTAATGCTAATAATTGGCTGGCTTTTGCGGTGAGCACCAGAGGTTTACATGTAGATACAGAAAAAACGGCCAAATATATCAGGTTTGGGGTTTGTTTGGGTTAAGAATAAGAAGGTAAGGAGCATTCCCTTCCATTCCATATACAGTATGCATGCGTGAATCCCTCTCAAGCCCTAATCCCTATGAATTCCTATTGACTGATAACAACTGACAAAGCTGTCGTTCCAGGCCCATGTAAATTATGAAACTAACAAACGCATGTGCGAAACTTGATTTGACAAACTATTGGCCTTGCTGTTCCTAGCACGTTGATTATTTAATTACTAACAACTAATTAACTAAATTCAAATTAATTGATTTCACCAAAAATAAAATAAAATGTTACTACATATAAAAGTACTGAGATTTGGTTTGTACCATTTTAAAAGTAAACAAATAACAAATTAGGTAAATCGAGTACTTTTTAAATACAAAATTGATATAAACATTTATTCGGACGGATTGGGGACTGAAAGGCATCGAAAGGTTTTCACTGAATGAAGTTACGATTACATTATTATGCACAATTCGTAGCAAATTCCAGAAAAACCTTCGATGCCTTTCGTTCATCCCCTATCCGTCCGGAATTTTCTTTGAAAATCAGTATGATATTAATTTATATATTTTTTACTTTTAATATGGCATGAGTATAAATTCTCAGTATTTTTATGGTAGCATTTTAATTTATTGTATGTACTAATAAGCCTTTCCTACATCATACCAAATAATAATAGGTCACATCACAATGGTTAATGTATTTGTAGATATTAACAGCTTTTTGGTTTCATTTTCGCCGTTGTTTACTTCATTATACGGTATGTCACGGATCAGAACAGCCCCCCACTGTCCAATTCCGATTTCAAGCAAAACTAATTCGGATTTATTAACAAAAATATTAAACGGAAGCTTGTCCATCTTCAATGTTTTAGAAATCTCAGTGAAGTTCTTCTATTGCCTCATGCGTACATGTCCGCCTGTGCTACTACAGAAATGTCAATGAGACTACAATTTAATTGCATGTGCAACACAACTAGTTACAAGAAATTGTTCCCAATTTTCTACTCCGATTGAATTTTCAGAATTAGTGAATTTGTTCAACACAATATCTCTGAAGCCGGATAGATCCTTTTGACAAATCTTGTAGAGCATGAGTTTCACTTATAGTTTCAATTGTTTCATTGGATCGTGTTGAACGTGAGCTTTTAGTATTGACGCATGGACACTTAAGAATCCATTGAATAAAAATAGATATTTTTCGAATGGATATTTCAATGAAGAAAACTAGAAGGCTAAAAGTGTAGAGTACAATGAATGCCATGGCAAGTAAATAAATTTGCCGACGAGCTGAAACGTCCTCCTCCGATTTCTGGTCATTTCCAACGGATGTAGTGGATTTGCAATCGAAGTTCAACGCATCTAAAGCTTGTTGTTGCCAATACTTCGAGAGCCCTGCTTCAACCGCAAAACTTATTCTCTGACTGATTTTCTCAGCGTATGGAAAATGCTTGGGAAAAGCAAGAACAATATTGTACGAGGGTTGAGAAAGTCGCCATGGCTTCGTAACCAATATGTCTCTCTGTGCTTTCGGAAAAGCAAATTTAGCCGCTTCCAGAGCATCGGTAAAATGAATGCAAGCGTAGTACCGGTTGGATGACAATATTTTTCGAATGCATTGCACTGGATCTGATATGTACTCCAAATGCTTGATAATGCCAATGTTTTGTTTGTTCAATACAACTTTCAGTGCTGATTTTTCCATGTGAACTCCTCCATAGATCCGATTCGAATTTTCTAAAACCAACTGTGTGAAATCCTGATGCACTAATGTGCTTTCATCGGGTGAGGTTCTGAGGGACGTCAATCTGGTTCGAATATTCCAGGAAGACCAAATGCTGACCAACCACCACGCGAATAAGACCAATCGAACGCTTCTCAGTTTTCTTCTCGAGATTTGGGTCATTTCATGTTGGAGAAATGATATGTTGTTAAGTAGGCCAAATGTTCTGCTACATTCCGTACTGTAATATAAAAGTAAAAGTAAAAAAGTAAAATACATCCAAAATATATTAACATTGACATAACATACTGATCTCTCCATTTAATGTCACTGTATTTATGAGCATATGTAAATGTTTTTATTATTTAGTTATGGTCAAAATCTGGTATTCTTTGGGATGGGAATGGGATTGCATGTAAATACTCAGGGAAGGTAAGTAACATTACTTTACCTTCCCTGGTAAATACTAGTGAATTACACTACAAGTTAATCAAGATTGTTAAATCATGGCTAATGCAATAAATAGATTGAAACGCTTTTTAGTACCAGATAGACACTCTTACATCTGAAACTGCGCATACCTTCAACGACGTTACCTACTACTTGACACTGACTCGTGCTTGATTAATATGAATATGTAACTCAATAATAATTATTGAGCTACTACATACATATTAGGTCTCAAACTCCAAGCCTCAAGCCAACTATATCTGTGTAAATTATGCAAAGCATCATCATATAACAATTAAAACGGATAAATGCGGTTCAACCCTTCGAGGTTTTAACAGCAACAAAGAAAAGCTACAAAAATATTTTTCACTTGACGCGTACCAGGCGAAACGCGCGAGACAAGCGAGTGAAACGTAATAGCCAGGTAAGTATTAACTAAAAGATCGGCGCTTGTCCTTCAGGTTAATTTGGATCCATTAGGCTTGGCTAGGGTAAATTATCGCAACGAACTATTTTCAAATTCTGGTAAATTAATCGATAAATATTTTTCCTTTTTGTTCAGCTTTTTATCCTGGCGAGTTTTGCCTGGGACCAAAATTGAATTGGAGACAAGGATGATCAAACTATATGATTCAAACACTGAAAGTAGTATTGTAATGCAAAATATCCGTAGGTAATTGACATTTGCGGAATATTTATTACTTAAAATATTTAATAGACTTTTTTGTATACGATAAGCAATTAACACACATACGTGACGCGCTGGTACTGGAAAAGTATCCAAGTGTACCACATATCGCTATTTCTATAACGTACTTTGGGAGCTGTTTTTTTTTCAACTTTGAAACAATAAGTCAGAAAAGTCGTGACATGTGTTGTATGCGGCCTGTATATACGTGATACATGATTTCAGAGTCATTTTACCCTACCCCCAAAAACGTGAAGTGAACTTACCAGAACAAACAAAATCTTCTTCTAAGACGCTTGAAAAGCGAAAATTCAGGAAATTGAGATTTATTCTTAATCCATGTTCCAAGCTGCTCCATGATGCTTACGCTGACACATATCATGAAAAGTATGAATATGTAACTGTATCCTGGATACGTTGTGCGCAAAATGTAGCTCAAAGAGTCCCACGTTGTAACAGTGTTCTGTTGTTTTTCCAAATATCCGAGACTTGCAAAACTGTAAGTTGTGGAAATTTCCGTGAAGTACAGTGAGAGTCGGTCCGGAACATAATTGGTTCCAATCCCAATTTTCAATTGATTGAGTCGCTCAACATATCCACCCTTGAAGAGTGGGATTGAGTCATAGTAGCTTTTCTCCAGAGTCCAGTTGAAAGCCAGGCCAAGATCCTCGATGAACTTTAAAATGGGATTATTGACAGTAGAATATTCCTCTAAACCCTTGGTGCTTGACATAGCTTGAGCCACTTTGGGATGGACTACGCTGAAATTAAAGTCTTTCGTATGCGGCCTGTTCGTCATGTCAGGAAATAAACTTTCACCAAATATAGTGAGACCTTTTTTCGAGCTGAAGGCCCCAACCAAAGAGAAAGTCTTGGAGTTGAGAGAACAATAAGTGTAGAGAAGTGATCGAACCTCTTTCAATTTGTTCAAAGAATGCGTAACTTCGATTTTGTATTTGAAGTAGTCTAGCGCTGCGTGGGAGAGAAATTTTGGTTTGCTGTAGGCCTCTTCTGTTGCAAAAAATACATATTTGGCCCTGTTGACAGTGGAAGGACGTAGCAAGTAGATGATGAATTTGGTGAGGGATTCAATGGAAGAATTGGAACTCATATGAATAAGAAATGTGAAACAGGTGGATTTAGGAAATATACGACCCAATTGACAATATTCACTAGCGTCTCTACAGAGATCACGCCCAATCTGTACAATTGGAATATAATCCTTTCCTGAAAGTCTGCCAAAACTTTGGATCTCCTGCTTTACCTTAATATCAAGAGATTTCAAGGTACTGTTCAACAGAATCGGCGTACATCTTTCAACATCGGTTTCACGAATCACGCTTCTCAATGTATTAAGCAAAATGTCCGAACTTGTATGTTTATTGTTATCACTCAATGATAACGCACTTGCGCTTAAATATAAGAATCCCAAAGTTGCTAGCCAAAAGGCAATATTAGTTTTGGCCAAGACTCCCATTGCTGTACTAGTCATTCCTAGGAAGTTCCATTCCCACTGAAACTTTTTCGCAGACCGCAGCTCTATTCGATTATGTTTTCTCTACTTTTCGATGCTCCTGTTTTGATGTTTGAGTCTGATCAGATTGCATTTTGCATTCCTATTTCTGTTGAATTTAATAGAAAAACTTTATCAATCAAATTCCGTCCACCCTTCCTTTAATTAAAATTATTTCAATTTTGATTAGGGTTTGGATTTGGAGACGCAGTTATTCCATATTGACGGAGCCCTATGACAATTTCCAATAAACAAGTTTGGTCGGGCTTTATAGGAAAACTTTGAAAATTGATAAATTATAGAGAACAAATGATTTTATTGTAGTATTATTTATGGCTACCAATTAAATTGCTCGCCTGTAAGTCCACAAATGTCCGCCGAATACGTAGCAAGTTTTGTCCGCCAGTATTTACCACTTCTTGTCGCCGGAAAAATACACATATTTTCACGCCGGAAGACTACAAGTGATATTTGATATATTTTTGCCAACCAAGGGTGGAGAAATAGTGCAGGTTGCTTAGTGCATAAACTTAGCATAAAGATGTTGCGTTCAAGTCAATATATTTATGCTCTCTCAGAAGATAAAGTCAGACGAAGAGTTTGAAACAGTTAGTTGCTCCTATATAATTAGGACAGCATCTTTAAAATATGAATAGGCATTATGCCAGTGGTTTGTTGTTTTTAAAATGCAATATGTTATTCCTTTATGCTTTTTAACTTAGTTTTTGTTTTAATGATATAAATGCCCTCCAACCATACGTAACCTGTTTGTGAAGTAAATTCCCAATAAATGCTTTGGTAATACGAATTATTTTAAGCGCTTTATGAAGCTTAATTACTGCAGCGGATGTACTGTACGGGTCGTCGTCGGCTCGAGATATTTCTATTTTTTGAATAAATCTACTGCAGGCGTAATCGAAAGAACGAAGCTCTTGAATTTTGTTATTGAAAATACAAGTTACAAGTTTATCAAAGTCAACCTAATGTAATCAGGCAAAATGCGGCTGTGCCACTTACATACTTGAATCAGAATTACTTATTTCATTTCAGTCACAAATAATTTGAATTCTATGTAATGTGATTTGTTATCTTATAATCTAATATTATTGTAAATAGGTGGCCGGACTCTTAAAAGTTATGGAAGCGTATTGCAATTCCACTCTGTCAAACAAGAATTCACTTGTGTCTCTGAAGTGAAGTAAGAAGTCAAGGTGCCAGGTTTGTTCGCAAATCGCAACTCGAACAAAATTCGGAATCACCGTCTCCAAAAGTACGGATCCATCTGAAGTCGTCTTTGAAAATTTTCATACCAATTGTGCACAGTGTTCATTGAAATTGAGTTGGGATCTCCGCTGAAGCTTGCTGCGTAGTTGACGAAATTCTCCAACATTTTCGTCGCAAATTCAGCGAACATAGAAATCTTGGAAGGATCTGCTTGAAGAACGTTTGTCGCTTGTAGAATTGTGTCTAGCGGTTCTATCGAAATTCCAATTTGTGCATTGTGGATTGAGCCGATTGTACCTTGTCCGAAGAAGGAGGATGCAATAGTAGTACTAGCTCTACTCTGATGTTTTAGATTGGATATCTTAAAAATTGCAGAAGGCTTTTCATTGGATATGTAGCCGAGTAGGTGCCACACCATTTCACTAGAAGGGTCTGGCCAGCTGAAGTAGATTTGACAACCGGTTCCAGGTGGAAGTGGTTGAGCTCCGGTGAGGAAGACCACTACGTGGTTTATATCATCCGCCTGAGGAATATCAATCATAAATTTCGCAGCCGTTGGATCCACTTGCACAAAATTGGTTTGTACCTGTGACAGAATTTCACGCAATATTAGTACAGGACAGGTACTTAATAATTTATCAGTCTAACACCATAGCTGGGTCTAGGTAATTTCGGTTTTAAAGACTTACCAAACGACCAGAAACGATTAGCCCAAACATTTTCTCCGCTATCAATCAAAAAATCGTAATTCAATAGGTTTCAGATGAAACACAATGCCATATCATAATTTTTGCCCCATTCGTTCTTGTATATTCTGATCCTGTTCCCTCCGCCGTCTCCTGTAATTTGTAAATTGACGCACCCATACGACATCAAGTAAGCAGAAGCCGACACGAGATGTCAGGCACACACCCATCCGACAGATTACCATAAAGTACGCACCCATCCGACAGAGTGTCATGAAGTACGCACCCATCCGACATACGTAGGCAGGCATTTACATCCGCTAAATACAATTCCTAGCCATGCGTGCATCTGCCTCTGCCTGTGTGTTTGTAGCGATATTGATCTTGATTTGTAATTTACATATATCAGAAATGAAAGCAACAGTTATAATTAATTTAAAAGGTGAAATAATATTGCTACATTTTGTTTCAAAATTCCAAACACATTTTATATTTATCTATTTAGTACTTATAATATTTCTCGTTTTATTCGCATATTCATAAAATCTTAATAAACTCTTCGTTGTCGCCAGCTCATTGAACACAACTTCGTAAAAAAAATTGAAGAATGGTTATTTACGTAAGTAATCTAGCATCGTGCGTATATGCTGCTAATGCTATTCCTGGTAATTCAACTAGAGTTCCTCTGTCCAGCGAAAGAACTGAATTGCATACAGAATACAGTTCGATATGAAAAAATTTCGATTGAATTCAGGAACAGTGAGCTGCGCGGTAACTGCACATGGAGAAAGCTATATGGTATCCAAACTCGTTCATGATAACCACCCGTTAACTTCAGGTTAAGTTAGGTTTACCGAAACTCGTGCAAGCGGTTACCATGGGCGATGGGCGGTTACCTTGTGCGGTTACCGCGTGCTCACTGTTACTGAATTCGACCGACATTGGTTTATCTCGAACTTGGTTGGAACGTTGCTTATGGTAAATTAACTTAGTACTTGCTTAGTACCAATAGTATGATGCGATTCGGGCACCGCATACTGTATCAAAGTTTTTTTCGGAATACATAGTATGCGATCCACCGGATCGCACATACTACTAGCTTTTTGTCTTGTACTATTAAGTTTGCATCTATAATCTAAATGCATAAACTACTAAAATATTATTATATATACTATTAAATACTATTATACTAAATAATCCAAAATTCCTTCTAATAAAAAGAATGTGCGATTGTGATTAGTCGTTTTTCATTCATCATTTGCATCCCATCCGGTGTTACACGACTACAGATTATATTATGCATTAATTTTATCTAAATCTTGCTTTCTCAATGGTGAATGACTTTTGAAACCTGATAATTTGTCTTCCGGATTGGAACGACGAGTTAGCTGGCTGGCTGCTATACTCGTATTAACAATCAGATATACAAGCGTCTAGGCGTACTTAGTGTCGGATGTTTGCCTACTTGATGTCTTGCTTGTGTCGGATGGCATGAGTGCATACTTTGTACTTGAAACTTGATGTCGGATGTCTGCACTTGATGTTCCGTGTCGGATTCGGCCTATTACTTGATGTCGGATGCGAGAGTACTTGATTTTCACGCGACACAATACGGCCTAGAATCTAGGCCCTAGATTATTTCAACCAAAACAACGGAGACGGAATAATAATTATTATAATAATTATTTAGGTGTACATAGTTTGCAGCAGCGGCCTGTAGGATTTTAGACAGAAATGAGTAATAAATAGTGAAGAGAGAACGAAAGGGACAAACCCGATAATTACTTCATCCTGTGCACACGATTTGAACCAACTGGAATTAGGATGAAATGAAACAAGTGGTATGCGTTCCTCTTATTAGGACTATTCCGTATTCTTGCGGCGGTAAGTCGGAAGGAAGAGCGAGCACGTTCTTGAACCAGAACATGCCATATGACATTTACAGTTGGTTCAATATTTCTGGATGTTCTGATGAGATTTGTGCTCTGGGATAGAATTGCATGTACAGTACGCACACAATGAAGAGCCATATGCAGCACATGGCCTCACCGTGGACCGCACATGCAACTCGGCATGTATGTTGTGTATCCAATTCTACCCTACACCATGAATCTGCCTAGCCTCCTAAATTGAGTGGCGGTTGCTGTAATGTGACTTCTATTCCTTACTTTAGACTTACTTATGATGTATGACGTTGTCGCGAAGAATTTGCGTTTGTTCATTCACTCATCCGATCATCCAGATCCCGATCCCGATCTAGCGTATCAAGTCTAGCGTATCAAGTCTAGCGTTGTACTCTAAAAGATACTAGGAAGGAAGGTACGTGACTTATTATTCATACTTCTCTAAAATATAACTTATACATATAGCATACAAAAACTGTTGACTGTATCTCATGTCAATTTGGATATCACCTGTCACCTGTTGCTATTTTTTCTGAAAGTTTTATACGGTAACCTCTGTTCTCTTTGTCCATTGTCTGTGTGCATTGATTCCAGTTTGACATTTTACCCGAACCCGACTGTGACAGCTCGGCAAAGGATTTGTCTCTTGTTGGGAAACTCAGCGGAGTACTAATTGAGATGATTAAAATGAAGAAGGACAAGAAGGAGAAGGAAGCGGACGATACATCAAGCGAAGGCTCTTGGTCCACAACATCTGACTGGGAAACAGAATCTGAGTCAGATAATTCTATGTTAGGAGCTGCTGGCGGATTATTTCCCAGGCGTGTGATTAAAAGGGATGTTAAGATCAAGTAAGTAGTATATTGCTCTGCTTTATTATTATGCTTATATTATTATTTATTATTATTATTTATTTTAACGGTATTATGCTTTCCCAACGCATAATAACATGAGATGTGAGAACATATGACCTAAATGCACAATCTAGATATATTTGTATTTCGGATTGGACTTCCGCTGGATATAAAACGTATAATATAAAAATTAGGTTGGAGTGGAAGTGGAGGAAAGCGGACCACTTCTTTTGACCCATTGTGTTTTTTGCATTTCTTTACGAATTAGGTCATTCTAAGACTTTGTCGTGTAAGCAAAGCAGTTTTCAAGTTTTTAAACCATTAAATATACAAGGTTGGGATTCGGAAGGAGTGGTGACCAGTTTTCAGTAAATTCAAAATTGCTATGGTTGTTTATCTAAAACGACCATTCGCGGTTCTAGAAGTCTGGTCCTAACATATCTGTCACACGACAGCTTTATCCATGTCTCTATCAATGACCTGGCGTGTCATGGCACCTAGTTACATAGCTCTCCACAATCACCCTCTATTTTATAATGACGAGAGTTGCTGTGCATCTGTGCATGGTGTATCTGTCACACAACTTTGTTAGCACGGTTGACGTTGACAGTGGCCAATGCCCTGGCAACAGCATCCTGCAATCCTAGACAATACACAATACTATAATGTTCACATAGATTATAAAGATCTAATGACTATGGACTGCAGATGAAAACAAATAAGCTGTATAGACTGCATGGTAGAATGAAACATACTTTTTGCTTCAATGCACAATAGGTCAGTGCCTTGCACTGGTTCAGGGGCCAGTTAGTACTGTATGATTTACTGTACGGTTAAGCTTTTGATGTCCTTATTCTTCACAGAAGGGTGAAATCGGACTCAGTAAAACTCCCTGTGAATAATGTCAATGACCCAATGGAATTTACGTCGAAGAACTTCAAAATTCAGTCAAACAAGTTCTTCATTCTCGAAGAAGGAAAATGGAAAGAGGCAGACGAGCAAGAGGGACATACCCGTTTCACAAAACTGCGGACTGACTACAATCAATTTCGATTCGTGACACTTCTCCCTTGCTGCAACTTTAATATAATTCCGGATCCAGGAACTGTTGTCACCACCACCGAACCATTCAAACATCCTGCTGCTGCCAAATCCGGCGGTGCTTCCAATACCACTGGTACTGGAGTCCAAAGGGAACGATGCTATTGTAGCCCATGGAAACGTACAGCTGTTCGATATTTACGATTAACATTTGTATCTCAAGACGTCCCTTCGGTGGACGAAATGGGACAGTCCACCGAAGAAATCAGATCTCTTCTCAATGAACTCCTGCAACTGTGCAGGGGATCTAAATTTTTGGAAGCCGAACCAATTGACAGCAAATCTTATGTTTTCTGGGTACTTCCTAATTCTCAGGTCCAGGCAATGGCGTGCTTGTACAACAAGGTTTGCAACAGTATCCCTAGGGTATGTACTCTAAGTTTCATATTAACATACATTTTCACTATTCCAGTATTCGTGTTAGAGGTTAAAAAACCTTACCGGGGAATTTTTTGGGAAAATCGGAAAGTTCTTCTTGAACTAAAGTCAAACGCAGCAACTCACTGTCGATATTCCAAGGTGAATCTGGTCAAATCGATATAATATGATTCACATTTCATTTCAGAGTCAACTTCAGGTGCTAAATGCTAGTTTCGAGAAAGGAGAACAAATTTCGGTTCCACTTAACATCAGTCAAACAATGCAAGATCTCATGTCCTGGTATTTGGAGGTTCAGCCGGGGAAGGAAACATCTGTTCCCTACTGCAACAAAAGCTGTTCTAAAGGAAGAACAAAGGTGGTTAAATATTTAAGATTAAATTGAAAGTTCCATAGATAAAATAACTTCAGCAGGAATAATCTTGTATTTAGGTTAAGGTTTCATTTACCGAGCCTCCAGCCGAAAATGATTCTATGTGCTTCCTTTCCTACCGGAAATATATGGTGTCTCATGCAATCACTAAAACCTTAACTAAAAGTGGATATGACGTAGAATTCACCAAGCTACCTCCAAATGAACAAGATATAAATACGCTGCTCGTCACTGACATGACTAAGCGGGACGGCCAACCGCTAAAGCTGATACTAGGTGAAATAGTATCGCCGTATGTTTCAACCGAAACACTGGACATGTTCCAGTAAGTCAAAACTTTCATCTGTCCAGGTTGCATTAAACCTGGGAAAACAATACTTCTGAATTACATGTTCTGGTTCTCTTACTGAAACATTCTATATGGAATTTCACTCAAGAAGAACGTTAAATATTAAAATCTTGTTAAATTCGACATTCCATAGAGAGCCAATGGGGAAGATAGATTCATCCGGGAGAATAGTAGAATACTCCAAGAAAAAACAGAAACAGGTTCAGCCCTCCAACCCGGATCTACATCCATATTGGAGGACACTTGTTATGCCGATATTCACACTACCGAATATTACATTCAACTTTGACCTCATCTGTCGACCCGTGGTCGCAACGTTTTATATGCAGCTTCCAAAATACTTCCCAAATCTACTTGAATCCGGTAACGATTATTATTTTTTTCTCTCAGTGATTCTCTAATGTGCTTCAATCATTATTGACCAGTCCCTATTTATTTCTACATGTCTTGGTTACAGTTCCGAGAGATTTATACAGTTCCTACAATCGTCTCTACGCTATAATAAAGGTTTTCAAGGAACGAGTTGATCAAAAGTACTATGATCCAGCTCCAAATCATCGTCAAACTTGGTCTGGAATAAATCCAGTCCTGGAGGTAACACGAGAAAGGATCAAAACATTATTCAGTTTAAATGGTATTAAAATGTAACCTAATATTTTCTCAATTCCAAAAGGTGGAAATAGAAATTATTCAGATGCTTTTCGATTGGCCAGCTGTTGTTGCTAACACCGTTGACTTGAGAGAAAACAAAGAGAATATTTTCACTACGTTTCAATTCATGATCGAGTTTAACAAAAGATTCGAGAGTCTCTATTTGAATCATCAAATCCTAGTGGTATGTCAATTGATCAATTGCCTGAGCCCCTAAATTGTTCTTAAGATTTCAATTCGGCTTTTGTATTTCTCCATGCTCACAGGACGCACCAGGGAAGCACAGAATTCAGAAAATGTACGATCAGCTTTACTTGCTCAAGATAATCGGTACACTCTACCTGGATTTCTTTGAGTTACTTATGCTCAATCGCGACATGACTATCAACATCAGCGTGAAAACTCGACAATAATTGGAATTGACTGCTGTTTGTTGTGCATATTTTTGAAATGTTGGAACTGGTCATCATCAGAGCATATATTTATCCTGATTGTATTTTATTGTATTTCGAGTTGTTCAGCGATAAGTCTACTACCCACTGGTTCAAGTATTAAGAAAATGTTGAGATTGTTATCCCTACTACCAACTGATGTAAATAACTCATTGAGTGGGAGATCCAATTGCTGATTCCCTTTTAAATCTTTTTTAGCTTTTCCAAGCCACTTTTAAAATCTGTAGCATATAGTGTAGATCCAAAAGATTCGAATTCAATTATGGTATGGACCGCTGAATCTATCAATAATCACTGGTTGCATCAGGAATATTCCACGATGTCGTTCCAAATGTGAGTATTGTAGAATCCGATATCGAATCAGTTCTGCTCCACAAAACAGGTCAAAAGAACTGAATTTACGAGAAGAGACTTGTGCTTGGAATGTTAGAATTCAGGTCTGAGATGTTTAAAGTATTTACAGATGCCGGGACCCGAAACCATGTAGTTGGGACCTTACTGTTGAGCATTTCAATTTGTTTTGGTGTAATTTACATTACAGTGTCCTAAGATCATAATGTCTCAATTACAATTTTTGTGAAAAATCTTGACGAAATTGAACTATTCTCTTCAGAGTCATCAGAATTTCGTGTGACAGGAAAAGAAAGTTCAATATACTAGGAAATTTTTTAATTTTGTTTCATTTTATCAAGGAGGCGAGTGTATGTCATATTTATTCTTTCCTTCTTTGTATCTCAATGCAAGCTAATGCAGAATCTGAGCAACTGAACTTTTAATTTAGGGTGTAAGTAAAATACAGTGGGTAATCATTTAAAAAATAAAGACTTAATTTTAAAGGCTAAAATGAGTCTTTTGAGTCTTTTCATCAAGTGGCATGGCAGTTTGCGTTGTGTCCAACATATCGTGACAAGTACAATACTTTTATTTCTTTCAAAAAGTTCCTGGTAATCTACATGCATTATGTGACCTTAATTTTTGGCAAGAGTTCGTCAAAACTCTCGTGTATGACAGTGTGAAGAATTAAATTAATTAGTATTTTCTAATAATTTCTAACTTGTCAAATGAGGACGAAATATTATGAAGCGTTTTACACCTTACACCTTATACACACTTCTGAGCGTCAATAACTTGAATAATTCGTGACGTGACACGTGACGCGAGATTATAACCAGGCAATAAGGTTTCAATTCCAACTTGAGATTTTGATATTGGGTATTTTCAGGTATGCTGTTCTTCAAGTAGGAAGCGCCAATTTTGAATTTAATGTATTCAGATGGTGCTCTGGATTTGTGCTCGCTCACAAATCGCACACGTACGTGTACGTGCACGTGGTGATTTTTGATGCTGCTGCTAAATTAGCTCATAAAGTGTTTCGTTTTGATTTCCGCATTCCGCATTGTTCCGATTTCATCATACATTGACAATTGATTTTTGGGCAGTACATCATAGTGTTTTCTAAATTCTGAAACTTTTCTGGAGGACACGACAGGTGGGATAGATAATGGAGAAGCAGAATTTCATTCCATGTCTGACATTCGTAGCACGTGGAAAGGCTAATAAGCATGTTGAAAAGGTAAGTCAGTTCAGTACAGTAATTTTCAACATATGACAATACGAAATAATGCATGTAGAAATAAAGAATAAAGAATACATACTACAATACGCCTCACATTCAATTAATACATAGAACCTCAGAGTGTTGAAGTATAATATAGAGGCGACATTTGCTTTGTTTACGTCAATCTGAGTTTGTTTACTTCCAA
>JAQFYU010001584.1:0-14319 GCA_034694905.1 Ceratophysella granulata
TCCACTCCGATAAGACGGGTGAGCCAGCCTAGGGCAGATCGTCCATCAGACGACCCTTCACTCGAGCCATGGAAGACAGATGAGGCTGCGGGCAGAAGATCCTCAAGTCTGTCCACACGTGATGCTCCCATCAGACCCAGCACCATGTTGCCATAGCTCATTGCACGATTTCGCAGGCCTTCCAGGCCATGTCCAGCGCTTTCCGCTAAAGAACAATAACAAATTATCAACTTTGAGATATGGAGCTTAATTAAGTGCATGAATAACCTTGAAGCACTTTTTTACCTTTCAATTTCAATTTTTGTCTCTTGGGTTTCTGGTAATGGGTGAGGACGGGATGACTGAGGGGGGTTGTATTAGGCGGGGGTAGCCAGAAGGAGGAGTTTTCACTCACTGGTGTCCAGCTATTCCAACTTTGCACACTCCCCGTCTTCTCGGCGCTCTTCCCGTCCGACTTTCCCTCTCCAGCCAATACGGAATCTGTGATAAGCATTGAACCATTACGATGAATTTTCGATATTGGAATTTAGACTAGATGCCCGGATAAATCACTACTCAATTGTCAATTTGAGTAATTATTCGGGTCAGAAGGGGTACAGTGTTGTACAAACATGATCAATGTTCATATATACAAGCGTACATCGTTCACAGTACACAGCAAGAGCATATTATATAAATAGAATAAAAATTGAAACAAGATTAAGCGGGAGAATTAGAATGTTCAAAGTTGTAGTATAGGACTTATCACAATATCGAAATTGAAAAAGTTGACGGATTGCTCACGTGTGATGGTGAGAAAGGAGATTGCAACCAGGAATAAATACAGGGTGGGCGGGAGAGCCGCCATGATGGATTTCAACACCTTTCTTCGTCCGTATTCGACTCAGGTTTACTCCTGGAAGAAAAGATAAATGAGCACATGTCACAACTTCAAAATCAAAATCAAGTCAGTCACCAAAGTTTTTCCACAATTTCACAATCAACACGACTGAACGGGTTAATGTAACCAAGCGACATGAACGATTCCATCAGCCCACGTGTCACTTTGAATCTCCATTCACAATGCTTTGTTTGGATACAATTGGGCTGTTCTATGTATGTAGTTCTTAGCTAAAACTATGTGCGTTGTCTGTGAGTGGAGATTTGAGGATGTGAGCTGTTTCGCGATTAAGAGTGAACTGAGAAGACCACTTCCATCGTATTATCATTAGCATTCGCCACACACAGCAACCATCACAACAAACAGTCCAATTTCTCAAAAAAGTGGGAATTTGGTAAAGGAAGTGCGTGATTGCTTAGATTATGAGAAGAAAATATGAGAAGTTACTTAAAGTGAGATAAACAACCGTTGGGAATTCACGAGGGTCGTTCCAGAAGTGCTAAACTTGGAAAAACAAAATAAACGAAACCAACCCGTGACAAACAAAAATAACTATTGACTTCCCATGATAATACAGCTTATGGAACCACCCTCCATCTCTCAACCTCACTTCCTGTTCCGCTTCTCCGACTCTCTACTACCTCTCCGTATTACAAAAAACCGAGCATCCGCAAAAAAACAAAGGTAAAAACTCATCTAGATCTGATCTCTCGAATTTATCTTGAGCTGCCGCAGGAAAATCTTCTTGGTCCGGTCCCAAGTCAAACACATGAAAGAAGGACTTACTGTGGGCAGTAGTGATCATCATGATCAGTGATACACATGAGAAGTGGAGTGTTGAATGTTTGTGTATGACTGAAACCAGCTGAGGCTGATGTGATGATGTAAAATACTCTTTTGGAATTAAAAATCAAAACGGAAGGCGAGGATCCGTGACACATGGTCACAGCGCACGGTATATGTCAGCTCAGGTGTGTGGTATTAACGCTTAACGTTGCTGAGAGAAAATGAGATATGGTGATATCGTTGATGGTGATGGCGGACTGGAGAGTTTTTGGTGTGTATGGAAAGATTAAGGAAAAGTTGAGGTGGATTGAAAAAGAAAGGAAGAATATGGAGGACGGATAACGCCCAACGTTAGACCCGCCACCATTTAAATTTCGTGAGATGACTGAAAACAATCGAAAATTTCCCTATGTATTAACGTGACTTACTTTCCTTTTCCAGTCCGAAGTATTCAACTAATATTGTTCCTTCCTTTCCTCACTTCCTCGTTCTTCTCCCTCAACCTTCCTTTTCTTCTTACAAGTCACCTGTTCAGTCCAGTTGGACGTTTTTTTTTACATTTGATGGAGAATTTTGGATTGTACGAATAACTGGAGAGTTGAACTTATATTTCCTTTGTTATTTGTTGTTTGTTGTATCGCGTGTGTGTCGAAAGACGCTTAGAGAGGAAGTGAGAGATGAACATGAGGATCACTTCTGCTGAGTCCAAGACGCCAAGTCGTTGTTGTCCCATAGTCCCACCGCCATGTGGCCAATATTATTCAGATTGAGCAAAGAGACTTTCAGTGGAAAGGAGCGGAACGAGTTCTGCCACTTCCTTCCAAATCCGCATACAGACAGAGACAGACGCCCTTCATCCTTACCATCTTTCACTTTCACCCACAGATTGAGAAATGAGAACAGACAGAGACAGGAAGTTGATCCTTAATTCCTTCCTTAAATGCGGAGATGACTTTACAATGCATGCACAATTTAACTTAATTATAATTCTTCGTGACATTTTAATTCCTGACATCTGACATCTGAATTCGAATCATGCTTGAGCAAAAGTTAAAGGAAATGGCCACTTTTCCTCCGTTTTCTTTTCTTTTCAACTAATTGCCTTGTTTTCGTTGATTTAGCCCAATATGTGTTTTCAAACATCCGAAAATAGCTTCCAAATAACCGAATTGATCTGACAAATCAGAATAGAGAGATGAAGGTAGCTAATTTTCTGGACCTTGGAATTCGATTTCGATGGTCAGAGTGAACGTCCCAAATGTTTTTCTTTCCACTTCGCACCTTGTCTCTCCCTCTCAAATCTCATCTCCATCTCCTGATTTTAGTGATCTCTTTCTGCTCGCACGCATTTTAGGTGTGGAGATCTAGATCTGGACAGGATGTTTGCTCATTATAATCATTTCTCATGTGCTCGTTAAGTGGTGACAGAGAGCAAAGGTCATCCACCCTCCTTAACAAGCTAAAACGACTTTCCACATGGAGAGTAAGGGGAAATTGGCTAAATTTATGTCCCACCAGAGATGGGTAATTATGCGACCCTCCGGCCTTTTAATTATGATCTTTGTGACCTCTTATTTTTGCTATTTGACCTTTTGCAAAAAGATTGCCATTATATCCTCCGGATGACTCAAACCCATTAATCTTACGCACCCATTTTCTTGGCAACCGAGTATTGCACACCTTGACCAAAAAAGTAGACAAGAAATTCAAAAAAATGTGAAATTGTTAAGACTTTGAGACAGAAGAGTGGGCGGGATAGGTAATGGATGTGCGTGATATGGGTGAGGAAGACTCGAGGGTTGTTTGCATTGGAAACAATGTTTGGCAGAAGAGCTAAAACCTGTTTGCAGTCCTCTGAGCCAGAACTATCAATATGATATGATAATCAAGTGAGAATGAAAGTAACAGGAATAAGGTCTTCAGAGTTCAACTTCAACTTCAACTTGACTCAAACTTGGAAGAATAGCAACTTAAATGCTTCGTGGCCTTGTGCACCCTAAAAGCTTAAAGGTGAAGATGGGCTTGGATGGAGAGATGTGAGTGGGTCAGTGGATCTGGGTCGCTCTCACTTTCACCCACTTTCACTCTCATCTTCAGATCTTTGGCTAAAATTATTGTGCGAAAGTCTGTAGGCTGAACTGAGCAGCAGAACAGAGAAAATTACATTTGATTGAAGCTGTTGAAATTAAAATTACATAATTTGTACCTTTATAGGGTAGTAACTAATTTGCTGCCGAGCGTTTTGTTTTACTTTTTGATGGCATTTGCATTCTGTGGAAATAATTTCGTGTAATTAGTTTAGCATTGCGCCTGGAATCGTTTTGAATCATGAAGCTTTGAAAGAAATGGACCAAAGAAGAATAGTGGAATTAAGGGATAGGAAAGTTACAAGAAACTTGTTATTAAAAATCAATTAGCAATCAAATCTGGTAAATTCGTTTTCAAAATTAGGAAATCGAAAACAATAGTTTGCACATGCTTCAAATTCAAAATCCCAAAATCATGGTTTTTAATATCACCCATTGAGTTGAAATCGTAGCTTTTAAAATCAAAATGGTGAATAAATCACAATTAAAATCAGAATTTTAGTTCTCAAAATCATGATTTTCAAATCATTGATCTTTAAAATCTTCATTTTGCGTATCCCTGGCCGAATTTGAAGAAATAAACTGAGTCAACAAACAAGTTTTCTCCGATTGTCAGCACATACGTCTTTATTTTCACAGTCAGTGGGAATCACGTGTCGTGGACACGGAGTCCGTGTCAATATAAATAAGTCACTAAAGTTAAGGCTTCGATATTGGTACTGGATATTTTGTTACTGGTTGATATGGACGGTGGGTGGGGAGAAGGCACTCCGGGACTCGACAAGTTTCTCCACCTGGGGCTGGAATGGAGCGTGTTAGATGAGTCTTTCTTCTGGGGGTGGTTTGAGGACATTGTCCAGTTCGATGCGTGGATTTGAGAATTCCTGGGCTGAGGGGGAGTAGACACCGCGTGTAGCTCGTTTTTTCCGAGCCATTCGGACCAAAACTACGCCAGCAATCACGGCTGCCAGGAGAAAGGCCGTGAGAACTGGAATGAGGATGAGCAGCACGTTCACCGTTCCGCTCGACTGAGATGCTACCACTCTGTAAATAGAATGAAAAAGTTGCGGTTGAGAATTTTTGAAACAACCCTCGTTCTATTGATTGAGGAAGGTGAACGTACCTCTGAGTACAGTTAGCTCCGCCCCAAGGCGGTGCACAGTCGCATTCTGCATATGGCTCCATGTCGTAGTTGCACATGGGACGACAAATGCCGTCGTTGTGGCAAATATGGATGGGACAGGGGTCGGGGAGGTCACAGTCAGCTCCACAAAGTCCTTCGGAACACATGCACTCGAAGGATCCAGGTGAATTGTAGCAGGTAGAATTCAGAGGGCACTGTGTGAAGTAACGGTGCTCCGCGCACTCGTCAATGTCCTCCTCGCACAATGGACCACTATATCCGGTACAATTGCAGCTAAAAGAATTGATTCCGTCTATACAGATTCCCCCGTTGTGACAAGGAGAAGAGGCACAGTCATCCACGTTCCGCTGACACCTTGGACCAGCAAAGCCTGGAACACAACGACACTCGGCTCCACTTCGTTTGTTCAGACAAGTTCCTCCGTTTGAGCAGGTGAGACTGAGACAGTAGTCAATTAGTTGGGCACAAGTTCGACCCGTGTAACCTATTTACAGAAAAGTAGTGGTCAGTTTAAGTTAATGAAGGTCTCAGAAGTCAGGAATTTGACCAATGGTAAAAAAAACCTGCTGGACAGGAACAGGAGAAATTGGTTCCGTCAGTTTGTGTTGGGGTTGTCATGCAGATGGCACCATGTTCGCAGGGATCGTCTTTACACGAAGCCAACTTCCGACTTTCACAGTTGACTCCGATGTAGTCTGGGGAACAGGTGCAAACGTAAGAACCGATTCGGTCCAGACACACGGCACCCGGGTCAAGACCGGAACAGGGATTTGATTCACACTCGTTGACTTCCTCAGAACACCTGGCACAACAAAAACAGTCTTATTTAAACTGCTAACTGCTATGAATGAATAAGGTGAGTCTGTGGAGATTAGAGACTGGAATACGGAAGACGAAGGCTGACTAAGTGAGAGAGAGATAAGAGGAGATAATGGGTGTGAAGAGGAGATAAACTCTGACGTCAGAGATACGGAATACCAACAGAGTTTAACTACTGGATTTTAACTTACAGCCATCCCGTGTATCCTGGACTACATGCACAGGTGTAATTGGCCACTCCGTCTACGCAGCTGGACCCAAAGGCACACTCGTTCCCTAGCCCGCATTCGTCAATATTCACCTGCACAAACACACATCGCATCAGTATTAACAAGGTTATGTCTATTCAGAAATTCACCCAACAGACAAAAATAATGAGCTATCGTGTCATTATCTTGGTGTTTCAAAATGAAACTGAGATGGAATCTCAGAGTCTACGTCTCATTATTCTTCTCATTAGTGAATTTGCATGCTGGATCACGTCTCAACATACACATTAAGATTCTCAGGAGTAGATTTGCCTGAAAATTGAGTCAAGGGCTTGACCCAGTTGAATAAAAGTAATTTTACCTGGCAAACGCTTCCTTGAAATCCTTCTGGACAGTGACATTGGTACACGTTGTGCGGATCTGTGCAAACGCCGCCATTTTCACACTCTGCATCATAGCAGAGCACGCATCCTAGCGGAAGGTCTGCATCTGAGTCCATGTAGAAAGCAGTGGGAGCCGTGGTGGCCACGAGAGACTGATTCTCTGGATTGAGCTGAGTTAGTGTAACTGGAGACACAAAGGGAAGTCGGAAGGGACCAAGCATAACTTCATCCATACATCCACGGAAAAAGTCCTCGTGGAGCGCCTCTGCGTGAACTTGAATGTCAGTCTCTTGAGTTGGATAAGAGCTTCTGGCATCATGGCCGAGGGCGGATCCAAGAGTGATTTGTGGTAGCGTGTCAAGGAGGAGGGTGTTGAGAAGGTTTGGGGGAAGAAGTGGGGCAAGTGCTGTTTTCTTTTCCTGGCCGTCGACACTTAGCGTGAAGTGGGATCCGTCCTGGTTGAGGGCGAAGAGGAGTGTATGCCACGAACCGTCCAATAAACGGCCAACCTGCAAATACATGCATTCAAAAAATCATTGCATTTTTCTTTTTAAAAATATCTTGACCTGATGATAAGTCAGATTCTGAGCTACCTTTTCCTCTGTGGTGCTTCCATTGATTTGGAGTAGAAGGAGGGCTGCGTTTTCCTCGTCCATTCGGAGCGCGATTCTCAGGGAAGATCCATTGGCACCTTCGATGTGAAGAAGTGATCCTCCGCTCTGACTCCTGTATCTGAACGAGATTTGATTGAAGGTAAGATTGTCGAGTTCAGCCGTGGATCGGAGATGGTAGTGTGGCGTTAGCGTTCCTCGTCCGTCGAAAGCCGCTTCTGCTTGACATTCAAAACCCTTTCCTGCAAATAGGTTCCTACAGAGAGCGCCAGAGGGACAAGTGACGAGTGCACAAGGAAGGAGATGTTCACAGGTCTTCCCGTCGTACTCTTCTGGACAGATACAACGGAAGTCGTTCCAGGTTGTTTCACAAAAGCCGCCATTGAGACAAGGATCCACGAGACAGGCGTCATCGCTCACCACGCCTTCCAAAACTCGACCCAGCGGAATTACTTGGCCCAAGGGCTCTCCCATCAAGTAGGACTAGAAGAAGAAAAAGAATTAGGTGATGTGGAACATGAGCAGGATCATCCGGCCACATTTGGTCACTTACCTTGTTTACTTGGTTGAGCGGGAAGAATTCAACGACGTATTTGGCGGCGAGTGGTGCGTTTGTGTGATGATTTGATGTTCCATCACTCAGATTCACGCGAACGTCTTGAATCACGCCCTTGAATGACGTAAGACGGTTTGAACGAATCACTCGTCGAAGTCGTGTCCCAGGTCCGGATGACGGAGTGTTTGATTCTATGTATAAACAAAATGTTAGAATAGGGTAGACGGTTAAGCACAATGCGTCTGAGCTTACCTGGAGTAGTGGCGTTGCTAGGCTGTATAACGTCTGATCGTCCTTCTGTGCGTGTTTCTGGCTGCGGTTCAGAGGAGGTTGGTATTTCTGTAGAAGAGGAAGGCGGAGTCGGTGGAGGCGGAATGCCTCCGATATACATGACTGCTGGGTTGAAGGGCGTGTTAGGCTTAAGTGGAAGGGACTTTCGGAAATGCTCCGTCCCGTTCACGTTGATTTTCACCAGTCCACGTTCCTTCTGAATGGAAATCAGGTGAGGCTCTCCATCGTTGATTGCTAAACCACCCACCTTGTAAGTTTCTTCCTTTCCTTCGTCAAGTCTTGCGAGAACTCCTAATTGGCCATCTTCTTCAACATAAGCTTCCAGAAAGAGTCCGTTGTCTCGTCGTTCGTCCTTGAGAAGAAAAATGGTCCCGCGTGGTTCACGGGTTCGGACGAACATTGAAATCTCGAATGATTTGTCAAACTTTCGTCCCACTTCGTTCGGGATATGAACCTCGATGATGGATAGACTCGTGTTCTCGTGACCAAATGTCCCTGCCGTGTATTCTGATAAACAAAATCAACAAATGAAACCAGCATGTCGAATTTTGAGATTTGAAGCATATAGGTTAAGCTGAAACTCACCATGTTCGCACTTTTCACCGAGAAACGGGCGTGGACATTTGCATTCGAACTTTGTCCAAAGGTCACCGCAGGTCCCTGAGTTTCCACAGGGTGAAGGTGAGCATTGTTCTGTCCGTTTGCATCCAATCTTTACAAGTGCTGGATCGTAGGTTATGGCTCGCTGCGTTTCTTCTGCAGGAACGATTTTTCTATCGTTGATCTGAATGTCCTGAATGCAACCGACGAAGGAAGGAAGGTTCGTGAGAGCAGAGAGACCTGATGTCGCTCCGCCCAGAACTGTTGTGTTGAATCCAGTTTCTACAGGTTGCTCAGGTTCCGTCTGCAGACAGGATCAGATTTTGTAGGGATTTCTTAGTTATAGAATAACTAGTTGGCAAGGTATTTACCTGGATAGGATGAATGGTTTGTTCTTGGTTCACTCCCAATGCGATGTGCGTCTCATTGATGGCTACCCAGCAAGTGTGCCAGTCCGCATTACTCACGTTGTTTCCACTCGAAATACCCTTGAGTGAGTTGAGAAGTGATGACTGAAGGTTCAGTTTACCCCCGGACAGCGTCAGCATGAAGTACGTTGACCCTTGGCCCACCGCCATTAGGACCTCCGAAAGCGTCGTTCGAAAACGAAAGGACATGGCGTAACGAGAACGAAACCGCTCGTCGTCACTCACTACCTCAGCGTACCCGCCTTTAGACCCACTAAAACTTAGTGTAGTCGAGTCCTACCAGAAAAAATCAAATGGTCAGGAATATGGTCAACTTGTTTGGAGAATGAATGGTCAAGAGTTTGTTTGTTGAATTACCTTGCAAAGAGGGCCTGCCCATCCAGGAGCGCAGGAGCATTTGTGTGAATGAGTCGCATTGGTGTAAGTAGGTGTGCAGGTTCCGGCGTTGAAGCAACGGACAGATGTACATCCAGTGAGTTCCACGGAACAGTCTTGGGCCCCATACCCTTCGGGACATACGCAGGCGTAATCCCCAACTTTGTCCACACACTCTCCTCGTTTGCACGGAGAACTTTCACACTCGTTTATCTCAACTTCACACAGATTCCCTTTGTATCCGTCATGGCACTCGCATCGGAATTGATTGAATAGGTCAACACATCGTCCGTTCAGACAAGGCCTCGGGGCACATTCCTAATCGAAACAAAAAATTGATATTTAATTTTAATAATCGAGGTCTAGAATGATATTTAAAATCGTTGGGCAAAATCAGCAACTTAATCATTATTTGCGTAATCAAAATTGTAATGTTTAGTAAAATCGAAAAATCAAAACGATCCAATATTGCGACAATACTTGACAAATAAATAGTGAACAACTTACGTCAATGTCTATGGAACAGTCGGACCCTTCGAATCCCGCTGGACAGATGCACTCGAACCCTTCCGCGCCACTATAATTGAATGGACCCAGGAAGCTTGTCGGAAGTCCAGAATTAGCCTAAATGTACCAAAATAATTTCTAAGTCACATTTCCATAGTTATGCGAAGAAGAAAATGTGGGAAGTGGCCGGTTTGCTTACAGGTGCATTGTAGATTGAAGCATTTGATCTTTCGAGACAAGTTCCATTGTTGCGACAAGGCTGAAGAAGACACTCCTGAACATCCGTCTCACAACGTTCTCCGGTGTAGCCGGGGTGACAGTGACAGGTAAAGGCTTTGATCCCATCCTCACATTCCGCCCCATTTTCACACGGACTTCCATCATCCGGCATCAAACACTCATTGATCTCTCGGTCGCAGTAATATCCTTCGAATCCCGTGTCCGTACAGTTGCAGGAGAACTGATTTATCCCATCAATACATCCACCTCCATTCTGACATGGTGACGATTCGCAGTCGTCGATGTTTATTGAACAATCGTGACCCTGGTGCGTCATAACAAGAATCATTAGCCAATGGTCAATAGAACAACAGAGTGATAATGCGTTAATTTCTGCTTACTTCGAAACCCGGCAGACAGTGGCAGGTATAATTGGCCACGGCGTCTTGGCAGCGTCCGCCATGGAGACAGGGATGAGACTCACACTCGTCGATCTCCACCTTGAATCACAGAAGAATCAATCATTATCTCGTGTACACTCCCCACCACACACCTGAACCTGACTGTGAAGAAAATATGTTGTACCTCGCACTGAACTCCTGTGTACCCTGCGTGACAGTGACATCTGTGAAAAAGAGTGACGAAGCTTGTTTGATGAGATGTAACTGAACTTGTTGGAAATCTTAGACAAGACAATTACCTGAATGCGTTGACATCGTCTTGACATTCGCCGTTCCTCCCACATGGATTGGAGAGACATTCGTTGAAGTTCGTGTCACAGTTTGACCCAGCAAATCCAGGGAGACAGTAGCATTGGTATGAGTCACCCTTCGGTTGACAAATTCCATGTACACAAGGTGATGAACGACAGAACGTGTTCTCAAACTCACAGCGTTCTCCGTAGAACCCGGTTCCTTCACAGGAACAGATGTGGGCACCCACCTACTC
The DNA here is from genome assembly GCA_034694905.1 of Ceratophysella granulata. Lineage (NCBI taxonomy): Eukaryota > Metazoa > Arthropoda > Collembola > Poduromorpha > Hypogastruridae > Ceratophysella > Ceratophysella granulata. The sequence continues at coordinate 10,844 of JAQFYU010001584.1, forward strand.
CACAAACAAATATTTTTTAATTTTAAAGAACTAACAAGCTGACGAAAATATTGGGCTTCTAGAATAACACGAATTACCTCAACTGAAACGGCAGTGGAGGAGAGACAAACGCCGCCATGTTGGCAGGGACAAACGGCCGAATCCGTCGCGTTCCTGGGTGGGCCTGTTTCTGGAGGTGATGGGTACAGAGTGGGTGGCTGAGGCGATGACGTCGTGTAATTCTCTCCACGTCCAGGACGACTTGAGGTTGACGTGACGTTGAGAGGTGTGGCTTGGGCCAACGGAACTGATACGGATTGTACATCCATGCCCACTGGGGCCACGTTTCGAACCTGCGTCTCGTTCAAATCCATGATTTCCGAATCAGGGACCGCTTCCTCGCAATACCTGCGGCACAAAACATTTCAATTAGTTTCAGTTTCAAGTGATCCACCCTGTTCACTAACCCCTGAATCGGGACTCACCTTCCTGATTGATTGTCTTGAGTACACCGACACGTGTTGGCCTGAACATCATCGATTTCCGTAACTTCGCAACGTCCTCTTGGTTCGCAGTCACGACATAGAAGGAAGTCCGCATGGGTAGGACAGGGATGGACCTCCCAAAGTTTCAGATGAGGATCTGCACAGGGAGCATAAGATGGCGTCGTGTCCAGTTGGAACAAATGAGCAAATGAAAAGTCTTCCTCTTCTGATTGAAGGTCATGTTGCGGGAGAAGCGGCGTTCCATCCGGCCAACCAAGTCGAATACAACCAACGAATCCGTCGAAGAGCCTCAGGAGTGATGTGGGATGAAGCGGGAGGCTTAAAGCTGAACCCGAATGATTTTCTTGTGAGTCAAGCTGGATTGAACTTCCGTTGAAGAGGAGGGAGTGCCAGACTCCGTCCGCCACCTCTGACCAAATAGACTCACTAGGTGACCCTTCCTCCTGGTAGCTCAGATTACCCTCAGGTGAAATGCTTAGATTAAATTCATTCTGCAAAGAGAAAAGGCATAATGTCATGAGAGATTTGAGTCACGCGTTTCCTTTTTGTTTCATTTCAATGTTGAACAAATGCATTCGTTTCAGCTGCTATATAATACAGTCAAATATATTGTCATTGTTTGTTTAATCTCTAAAATTTGGCATATAGACACGCTAGGCTGGAGGAGTGATTGTAAATATGCAGAAGTTAAGACGTATCGTGAATGTGACTGATTTTCAAGGTCATCCCGAATCAATACTTGGCCTCTAGTCCAAATGACGGGAATCCAGAGCTCAAATCAATAGTTATAGACATGCAATCGTCCAAATACCAAAACACAAATATAATACTCTCAAGACTCAATTCAATAATATATAAAATCTAAAAGGTCCCATGCAAAATACGACCTTACAATGCCTTTCATTCGACTTTGTACTTTTCTCATTTAAAATTCGAATGTCTCGATGCCCTTGCTCAAATGCTCCAATGTCATTTTAAAAACAAGACCATCCTTCATGAAGATCTGACCCTTGCTGAAACAACTTACATTATGTAAAAGTGTTCCGAAAGCGCAATCTGTTCTGAAATGGAGGAGGAAAGGCTGGATCTGACTTCTGTTCAACAGGAGGGCCGAATCCAACGTTCGTCTTGTGTTGGCCAATCCTGTGATGAAGTAGGCGGGCGGAGGGGTGGGTACCAGTACGGAGGAGGCGGGTGTGGGAGAAATTTGGAGGGGCGGTAACGAGGAGCTCAGTTCATCATCCTCCAGGGGAATTTGGGCTCTTCCTCCACAAACTAAGAGAAGAAAAAGAAATATGGAGCCCTTGGCGAAGCTCCACCTTCTTTCTATCCTCCGGTGACCGGGAAGAAATTGGGGGGTCAAGGGTTCTTCACATTCATCTGAAATTCATATAATAAAAATAGTTTACATCATCCTCCAAACGATCTTGTGCTCGTCTTCTAAGAATGATTCACAACATATTGATTGAACCACGGTAATAACATTTGTTCATTCAACCAGAATTGAATTTGAAAACGCTTTCTTTTGTTAGGTGTCAATGTCAGATACGTTAAGTTGGGACAGTTTGAGGTGTCAAAGTGTGAGACTAGATAGCTGTGGTCTGAGGTTAAGAGTTTGAAACAGTCATTGAAACTGATTCTGATGAGGAAACCATGTTGATATTGGTGCGACTCGTGCCAGAGTGTGGGAAGTGGGTTGGGCTGAGTGTGAGTGGCTGTAACGGGACCGTGGAGGATCAGATACATTTGCATTCTTCTTCATCCCTGATCATCCCATTGATCTCGAGGTCTAGTCTGAGTGAAGATGAGGAGATTTGGTGGGAAGATTGTCTGAGGTGAGAAATGTTGGACGGAAGTGAAGGAAGGAGTCGAGTCGAAGGTGAAGGTTCCATTCATGGTGGACAATTTTCTAAACCTTGATGTAATTGGGAAGCTGATAAAATGGAAGGATCTGAGTTTTGCTGTCTCGAATAGCTTAGACTGTAATTGCATTTCGCGACTCGCGACTAATAACGGTTGACATTCGTTCGAAAGATTACTGGAGCGTAGGTGGGACCATCCTGTAAACAGGATGGTTCCCATCTGCATTCCGTTCGCCCTCGGGACTCATCCAATTGCGAATTTGCAACTTCCGTCAGAGTTTCGTGCTAATCAAAGACAGGTGTAGAGCCTAGGACGATATGAGATGAGACCAGTGGCCGGAAACAGGAAGTGACTCATCATGTCTCAAGGAACATTTGGCAAGCGTGGACAGAGATGCATTAACTCTCACGCCTGAATCCGAAGTTTGACGTTCCCGGTTAATATCCGTTGAGGGTCTTGCCTTGCCTTGCCGAATGAACAAAGTGGGACAAGTTGAGCGTTAGAACGAGATTTTCAGGATTTGGGAATGAAACTGTCTAAAATTGAGTGTTCCAACGACTGAAACCACACTTTCGAGCCTAATCTCATTGGATTGGGATTGGGATAGAATTTGATAAACACTTGACAAGTGTCTCCCTCTCCTGGAAATCTTATCCCAACCATCGATTCGATTATATTTCAAGAGACGACTGGCGTCATAGAACACCATGCCCATTCCAGTAGCATGCCGAACCGAACATCATATATTTCAGTTTAAAATCCTACCTCTCGACCTCGACTGCAACAGCTATCTAATTTTTCTCAATCAAATTCTCCCTTTCTTCAAAAAGTTTATTCTATTTCAGATAATTAATGACTTACCGTTTAGATGATCCATGCTTCTGTACAGATCTTCTTCTCTCCTTTGCAATCTTATTGAATTTAGTCCATTATCCAAAGGTCGGACTCGGACAGACAGCAAGATCTCAGCGGCAGGGAATCCGCTGCTACCCGAATTCCAATTTCGATCACGTGATTGGTTTCATGGGTTTGGATTTCTACCGTTGGGTCTTCCAAATACAAATAGATAGTCCACAGACTGGAATTTGCAGTAACTCACATCTCCTTCCTTTAAAAACAATTATATTT
>JAQFYU010001585.1:0-14318 GCA_034694905.1 Ceratophysella granulata
GGACCCACGCCGAGTAACACTCCCAAGTCCACGCCGGACCCACGCCGGACCCACGCCAAATAACACTGATAAGTCCACGCCGGACCAACGCCGGAAACCCACGCCGGACCCGCGCCGGACCCACGCCGAATAACACTCCCAAGTCCACGCCGGACCCAAGCCGGACCCACGCCGGAAACCCACGCCGGACCCACGCCGGACCCACGCCGGACCCACGCCGTTTTCTCTATGAAAACGCATCGTTTCTCTATAGGCGAGCTCCACGCCGGTTTCTATTCCGGCGTGGGCGTGGGCGTGTTCGGCGTGGATATTAGTAGTTCCCTTTGGATCCCGCAATAATGTTGTGGGTATGGGTAGAGGCGGATAGTTCCAGCAGTATACTTATATAGTATATATGTATAGTAGTTGTAGCTGTGTTGTACGTTGTAAAGGACAGAGGATATAGAACTCTTCTGTAGCTAGTCCAGCAGAATAGAAGTACGTAGTACGTACTTACTTTGTGTGTATCTTGTATCCTGATCCTGATCCTGGGAATGAATAGTAGCGTGTTGCAGTCAAAATAGAGTGAATTGAATAGAGCGATATGCTCATACGAGTACGAATCCGAATTCCGCATTTCCTGTGTTTAGCAAGCATTAGACTATTGCACTTGTAGAGATAACTTTTACGAATCAAGGTAATGAATGCTGATGATATGCATACTTTTTCTACTACTAGATGTAGTATATGTAGTCGATTAATGGTGTTCGTTGTTAATTAGTTCAGAGAGGTTTAGTGCCCCATTTTCAAAAGTTCTCCCCGACGAATGATTCACTTGTTTATCCCGGACCCGGAGACCTGTCTGTCTAGTCCATTCAATACTCCAGTTCGTCTATTTCTTTAATTTCTGGTTTGAAACACGGTGTGCACCGTGTTTGATGAAATTATGTACGCAAAAATTTAAACATTTACGAATATAATATGGCACTAGCACTAAAAACGGTGACATACAAACAAAATTACATAACGTAGAAATTCAAACTCATATCACTACTACTGAACTGATACATAGTTTGGGGGTAGATACATTTTTTGAAAACTTTCCTCGGATGGTTTAGGCGTGTAGTTGTTTGCTCACAAATCTCAATACCATGTTTAGCGGAACAAAGCTTTTTTGTAATGAAACAAACACAATCAATCATACATCCTGAATCCTATTCCTAACCATAATTCATAACCACTTGCTTGTTCATGGTAACTGGTAACAAGGTTAAGTAATGTTAGGTCTGCCAAGACGCAAGCTTAATCCCTTACGTCGGCAACCGAACAGCCAAAGAAAAGTCTTCATTTTCTGGTCTAGCGTATCAGCCCGAGATACGTATGCATTATATCCAATAACACGGAAATGCTGTCACATTTGCCAGCATAGCAAATAGCAATATCAAGGCAGTGAGTTGCGTAGTGTATTTACCATTGCCCCACCCTTCTCGAATTGTCTATTAACAGAAATATACCACATTAATTAATAAATTACTATCAATTCTGTATGCAAGCTTAGGCATACATACGCAACATAAAATACATAAAAGGATCTAATTTATTAGAATTGGGTTGTGTGCACGCACGGCTCAAAGGATTCTCTGAAAAGCGGGACGCGGAATTTTAGTTTGAATTTCATTAATTCACGTGTCAGATTCATTTCACTTGTTTCAGCTTCTTTGTTCTTAGCTGGTTCTTCATTTTTAAATATTTTTTGTTATTACAACCACACGAAAATATTTTATGATCCTGTAAGAATTTGAGTCCGACTCCATCCAGTTCAAGTTTAACGTTCAGCTTACTTCCGGCTACGTACGGTACGGTTCATATAGCGAATTTTACATTGTTTGAATTGAATCACCGACACAGAAGAGTGTTGTGTTTTGTGTTCGAGATCTGTTCAAGATAACATGCCTATGTCAAATCGCCGAACCCCTTCATATGCTATTCTACTTTTGGTGAGTCAACTGTTTCGAGAATTTAATCACCGTGGTGTGCCCCCAGTAACTCTCTCCACAATTGTTGCTCAAATTCTAATATACTTCCGTGCCATTCCGCTTCCGTGGAATTCATCAATTTCGGATGTCTGCCTGTCCGCCCACAAAATTTTCTACTATCAAGACTACTCCAAACTACTGATTTCCCAAGTAGAACATGGCGATGATTGGCATTTGTATTACAACATGATCTCCTTCATGTCGAAGGGGCAAGACTTGGAAGGTCGAATGGGAAGCAGCAAATATGCACTTCTTCTCGCACTCTTCGCTGGGTCGACTGGAATTACCTATGTTGGATTGAATTATGTAGCTGGTGAAGTCCTGGACGACCATTCCTACTTGCACCGGTGTGCTGTTGGATTTTCCGGCGTCATTTTTGCCCTTAAGGTTCTAACAACATATGATGTAACCGGAAGTCAGACTCCAATGTCGATATTCGGAATTCCACTGGGATCAAGTATCAGTACCAAATACTTGGTTTGGATTGAACTCGTTCTAATTTCCCTGATTACACCAAATGCCTCATTTATCGGTCATCTGGCTGGAATTTTGGTTGGACTTGCGTATGTCTATGGACCTCTAAAACTCGTTCTGGACTCTGTTCATGGTAAAGATTAGCCCTTAGCCCCAAATAATATTGTACTACAACGACCTTCTTGCTTACGACGCTTGCTGAATGACGAAAACTATATTGACTTTTCAGGGGCAATCTTCAGTGCTCGTATGCCGATGCCATTCCAGGGACATTCGTCGTCCAATTCCCGGTTTACCTCAACGAGACAAGCGACTGGCTACCGAAATCACAACGGAAATGTGTCCAGTAGTAGTGTGAATCCACAATCTCAACGCAGAATCGTCCCTCCTCGTCGAGTGAGTGAGACTGAACAACTCCGCAGAGCCAGAGATGAAAGCTTGACGGGTAAGCCCTTCACTACCATACTAACAATGCAATACGCAGTTGTCTTCTAAGAGATTACATTTCAATGGTCTACTATTATTTTCATATGAAACGAACAGGATTTTCGGAAAACCTACCTGGATCAATGCCCATGCCAAGCACTCCTTTTCCTACTGCTGCGCAAAGTATGCCACAACCTTCTTTAGAAGAAATTCGAAGAAAAAGGCTGACTCGTTTTGCATCGTGACTTCGAATCCGTCATCGTAGGAATCTGAAACTTTAAGAAGCATTTCAAAATATACAATGGACTCTCGAGGCCATTGTGCGAGGTCAATTCGGAGTAGATCACGAGCCTATTATTCAACCTTCCACAGAATTGGAGACAGCCTACTTACCTACCTAACCTGACTTCAATTTTTATACTCAAAGATCACATAGATATGCATATTGACAACTAGCTAAATGCTAACTAAACTAAACCTAAGACAACTACAGATGTGTAGGCTACATACTCGTTCCTTGTGAAGTATCATTTATTTTGCTGGTAGAAATACAAATACATACATTACAATCTTGATCCTGAAGATATGACTCAATCCTTCTGTCTACAATATATAGGGTACGTCCACTACTCTACACTATATGCTACCGTATCCAGAAATATGAGTATTTAGATTTAGAAAAATATTGCATGAACATTATCTGCTAGTATTTGACACAACTTCGAATGTACTTCCACCAGACACTTCAATGTGGTCCACAATCCCGTCACCAAGGAACTTCAACTCTTCAAGAATCCCTTCCACGTCGATGCCAACCAGGTTTGGCCCTTTCAATTTCCTTGCCTTCATCTGAGAAACCTGTGTAAGTATACAAAACCCAATGCTTTCAGCTTGGCTATACCACCGAGACCATAGACATATTTGTTAGCCTTACTTTCGTAAGCCGAGAAAAGTATCTCTATGACCGAGACGGCTAACATAACAACCTGCTCTTGTGTTGCGAATTGCGTATATGGAATGAATTAGAATTACAGATAGCATATAAGATCGTTCGTACCTTAAATTCTCCAGCGTTTACACTATCAAGCTTCCATACTACTGCTATGAAGTTCCCACCGTACTTGTCGTTAAAGAAATTGCAGAGATGACCAAAGCTTTCCCGAATTTCCTGCAAATATAGTTGTACTGGGTCGAAATTGACTATAGGCAATATTTGACTTTTAGTCCGAACGTATTCCTTAAACTGAAGTTTCAAATGAGGGAAGTCAGCGGCTTGAGTTTTCTTCGGAATCATATCTTTCTTTATCCAAATAACTGCATCGAAGATTTTCGTGTCTGGACGGTAAAACCTCCTCAATCTTGTATCGAGGTCGTCCTCAAAAGGTTCCGCATTAGTGAAATCCTTGGTCAACCTGTTGAGTGCGTGCTTCCCAAGGGTTGCAGCTCGGTAGAATGTAGCTTTGGACAAATGCTTTGTCCATACAGAACCCAGTTTATCCTCGGGAGTGGCAATGAACAGAAGTGGAAGTGTTGTTCGCCTCTTCACGAATTCTGATTCGATCCCTCCAATTTCATCTCTTGTTAATTTGTCGTTAAAGTTGAGTATTACAGCGGTTGACTTGCAGTCTATTGTGGCTAACAGATGGAGAAACCGCAAAAATCCTGTTTGTGCTTCGTTTGGAGGCGATAGATGAGGCGCGTATTGGAGAAACAGTGAAGCAACCAGGAGTTCAATTGCTTCTTCAGTAAATCGAGTGTCAGGATCATAGACATCAGGAGAATACTCAAAGGAATAGGCCAACAGTAATTGTGATGCAACCCAGCGCTTTGCCAGACGACACGTTTTCCCAAAGGCTCCGAATCTCCTGTTCAAGGCGTGGAGCTTACTTGTGAGTTGTGTCAGAAGTAGCGTTTCTCTTTCAAGGTTGGAAGACTCAGCATTGTCTCGCGAGCGTAGAATCCCGTCATCTCCCCTCAACTGTTTCAGCAGAATCAGTTCTCGATAGTACGTGAGTCTTATACGAAATACAAATCCATCCTGCAAATAGAAATCAATTTTGAGTCGTCTGATGACCAGTGAAAATTAGTGTCTTCTCAAAACGATGGCAACAGAATAAATTAAGATGATTACCTTGAGTACATACAAGTATCTAGGATATGCTTGCACGGTTAATCCAAATTGCTCCTGCAACAGTTCTCCAATTCGAATCAGAAATGCACATTTAAGTCTTTCAATGGCTCTGATATCATCTGGCCATTTCCCGCTTGCCTCCAATTGAACAACAACTCCAATGGGCTCAATATGCTTTGGAACTTTCGATAGACCTTCTGAGGGATCTCGAATAGCAAAGCAGTTTCCCCTCGGTTCCGTCAAGAGGGAACTAGAAAAGAATCTTTGAGGTGGAGTTGGAAATATGTTAGAGAATCTCAAAATTGATGACGTTCCTTGCACAGAGGTGATGTCCAATGGAAGACCTTGCAATTGTCGTAATATTTTGCTTAGTGAGTCGAACGATTTAGAAGCCATTGTTGTAATATCGTCCAAAAGTACAGGACAAACTTCAGTCTTCGGAACTGTCTTCTTGGGTTTCTTTCGTTTAGGAATATACTTCGATTCAGGTTCATCTGGTAGCTCTTTCACCATAGAAAATTCCGGTTCGAGAAATCTTTCCAATTGTCCATCCAGGTAGTCTTCATTATCCGACGTCAGAATAATGTTGAAGTGCTTCAGAAGAAGGAATTGAAGCATATGGAACAGCACACGTGATGTATCATCTTCATTCTCAAAAGATACAGTTTCAAGCATTGATCCATCCCGAAACCGTCGTAGTTGTGATTTATCTCCCCATAATTGTTTGAACATCGTCACGACCACTTCGTCTTCCGATTCGGATTTTTCTATAACCTTAAAAGCCAGGTCTCTGTTTATAACCAATCCAAACCTGATGACATAGTTCCTTTGCTTCCTTTTTTCTGTCAATTTCCATTCTACGACATTTGGCAGCTCCACGTCAATCAATTGTACTCGATTTGCTAATCCCTTCTTCAAAAGTCCACCAATTGCAGACACTATGACGGGATAGAAGTAGTCAGAGTGACTCAGAAACGCAGCTTTGTACTCCATCTTATCACGGAATTGTTGGATGAGCTCATCAGAAATCTTCAATCTATTGGTTGAAAATTATTCCAACATTATCAAATAATATTGCCTTAAATCTGAAATCAGACTGAAGTGCCAAAAATGATTAGTACATTCAAACTTACTGAAGAATGTTGTCAAAGTTCATCAGGAACGGAACTTTAGTGATGAACATGGATTGAAATCCGATGACATTAGAAGAGTTTAGAATATCTAAAGCTAGCTTAGCTTCAAATTGAACCCGAGCAAATGTAAATCTAGAAACATCCGCAGTAAAGTTGAGTTGTCCAGTTGAGTCCAGAAACACTGTATCAAATTGTAAATGCCATTCCTTGACATTGGCGTCGGTTGAGAAACTAATCCCATTGGAACACCAGTCCATTTTAGTCAAGTTGACAAAAACAATTCGTATTATCTGGTAGCTGCTCATCATACTGTTGATTTTATCCTTTTGAGCCAAATATCCGACGAACATGGTCATTATGAAATTGGAAAATGATCCAAATCCCTAGAAAGGAAAAGTTATGCCGTTACTGTACAATTTATTTGATCAGGTCAAGGTCCGATCTGGGTCTGAGTATTGAATATTTGCTTTTACCCGATTAAGTGATCGCTGATGAAGCCAAAGCTTTAACAATTTGATTGCTTCACAGAGATTGGGGCTCTTTTGAACTATATTCCCGATAAATTCATTGGTTGGCAGCATTAGAGCATCGGCAAGAATACTGGTGTTGTAGTGCGGACTACTAAATTCGGGTTCTGCAAATCAACAGATTCCATATTAGCAAGTAAATACGAGATAATGTAAAAGTTCAGTCAAATTAAGTAACCTTCTCATACCATCCTCAGGTTTTGGAGAGTTAAAAATATGTTCAAATCGTAGATTGTTTCTGTCAGGATTTAATTTTGGCAGCTTAAAGAAATCTGATGATGGAACACAGTGTATCCGAACAGGGAGAGCCTTCTTTTGTTTAACATATACTTGCAGACATGGCTTAATTTGATTGCCATCCGGGCAAATGAACAGAACATCATCGCCACAATTCTTGATCTGGATAGCGAGGTAGGCTAAATAGATTGCTCGTTTCACATGATACTTATGGTTTAAGTAATCACTTCGGTTCAGATAATTCTGCGAAAGAAAGACATCTTAAAACATTTCTTTTTATCCATTTCAGGACCATTTTAAAGACTAGTCGCAACATGGAAACCTCCTGTTTCAGAGTCCTTTGGCCACTCACGAGCTGTTCTAGCTCCGAAAAATATGAAGTCGGTGAAGGATACATTGAATCATGATTTCTGATTCAACTGGGCATTGGAATTGGATGTGATCTATGTGGAAGTGGAGTGGAGCACTCACTCCTGAAACTGAGAGAGTACTCAAACTCGATGGGCTTTTTCATATTTTGCAAAACATTTTGGTCTTCGTGAAGTGGAGACAACACAAGGCAAAATGAACTTCTCAAATATATATTTCTCGCAACCACTAATAGGGATTTCCAAAACTGAAGAATATTGAGGGAATTGTTACGCTTGAAGTACGAAACACAGAATCAACTTTCTAATTCTTGCATTTCATTTTGATGCTAAAATCTATACTTGGCTTCGTCCTGTCCCTGGCCATGAACGTCAATGAATTGACTACCAAAGACCTGTGACATGTGGTGAGGTTTCCATGTGTTAAACACTAGTAAATTCTTGCTCACCTGTGGCATTACAACAACAATATCAAACGCAGAAAACTTAGCAATGGGGGTGTTGATCGTCCATGACCCAATCTCTGAAACTGACTCCGGCTTCAGCCACTGAAAGGTTCCTGGGACTCCTTTCTTTGGTTGAACATGACTCGGAAGTGGTAGTTTTAGATCTCCTAGCCAGCTTCGGTATCTAGTCAACTAAAATATTCAGGATTATAAATCAAGCCAGTTTATCCAGACCAATATTCCAGCAACAATTGAAACGTATAATATAGTCGCTTCGCTATAGGATTAGAATTACCGGGTATGATTCTGATGGACCAAGGCGATCCACTAATGTCTTAAACCCATTAATCCATTTGAGTAGCTTCACTCTAACTTTCGCCTTCACGGTAACTTCCGACAAGAGTTCTTGAATCTGTGACATTAAAAGCAAAATATTGATACGTTGTAGTAAGTAGTTTATTAGACTGAACTGAACTATAACAATTTAATGATCCAAACTCCGCCCCTCACCTGAAAGCGGTAGAGATTGGATTGATATAGATTCTCGGTTTCTCTTAGCTGACCAATTTCCTTCGGCGTGAGTTTGGAAAGACCATTTTGCACTAAAGTCCTCTTGCCCTTCTTTTTCTTTTTACCAAGGACCTCATGACCATTTGTAGACAACTCCTTCTCAGTAGAGTCGTCAATCCTCCATTCTACGCCCCCACCAAATTCCATTTCCTCATCACTTCGTAAAGTAGACCCATCGTCGCCATCCAAGTCCATATCCGACAAGTCATCTTCAAACATAGCCTCTGTCATTGCTGACAAGTACAATCTTAGACCAGATTCCTGAGAGAAGTGTAGTGATTAGTGATCGATCACATTACCAATCAAAAATCAATCATATCATAAATCATAAACCTTACAATTCCTGATTTTCATGTCTGGAATTCGTACATTTGAATATGATGTAAGGAGCTCGAGAGACAACACTGAGCTACAAACCCAAGATCCGCATAAGGGGCAGCAAAGCTATGTGGTTAGTGGGCCTAACCCAACCCTACTTTTTGCCTCTGTGCGTGATCTGAGAAGATGCCGGGAGCTTCCCTGGAACACCTTATGCGTTTCCTCGATTCCTCTCCTGTCCCCGTCAAAAAGTTCATATCAACTTCCCTATCCTAGTTTGTAATCTAGCAATTAAGCAATCAATCCCTCGGTAGTCTGTAATCTAGCAATTAAGCCTCGGTCTCGTTATCGGTCGACTTTCCAGTCCCTGTCTCGATACCTGTCCTGTCCTGTCCAGTGAGCTCAAGTTGAATGAATTAAGTTCTTGGAGCCAGAGTTGAGCCTGGAGTCCAGTCCTACCCAACGGGGAGAGTTGTAAGGAGCTCGAGAGACAACACTTTTGAGCACGTTTGAGCTACAAACCCAAGATCCGCATAAGGGGCAGCATAGCTATGTGGTTAGTGGGCCTAACCCAACCCTACTTATTGCCTCTGTGCGGGATCTGAGAATGACTACATTTTGCTAGTGGAACGGGTGCGTGTTGTTAGCTGGTTTATTCTTAATATTTTATTCATATATAGTTTATGCGATATATAGTACATATATACACTCTGGCAACAATTCAGACCGTATACTAGAACAACATACGGGGGAGGGGACACATGAAATATAGGATTTCTAGATAATTATGGTTCTACTAGTTCAATCTGCAGTCAGCCCCACGATGAATTACAGCTAGCGCAAACCGGCTAAGCCCATGACTGAACTTTTGCTCAGTCCATGAATAAGCCCCGGATCACTGCACAGATGACAGATCTGTTCTACTACATATAATGCCCACTATTGACATCCCACAACAGAATGAAATTCATATATGTATATGATATAGCACATTGTATTTTCACGACAAATAATGAGTATTTACGTTGTTGCAGTTGATGGGTAAAAAAGATTTTGGGAGGGGGAAGGAGCAGGACGATTTTGAAACCGTCGAGTCCCGTGATCTGATGCCCAACAGAAAATATAAAAAACGTATACCGGGTGGATTGGACCAAAGTGCCGGTTCGAAAAATTTCTAAGTCTTTTTCTGGTAGGCGGTAGGCTTGTAGAGAACCTTGTTCCTTGTTACCATTGACCCTTGACCTTTACGACAAAACGACCAACAAAAGTTGTACTCATCGAGATGAACAACTTTTGTTTGAACAGTTTTTCAGATAGAGTGTTTGGTCAGGTCATAGGTCAGTTCTAAGGTGACCAACATTAACTTGACCTATGACCTGAACCCAGCACTCTAGAGAAAAGTTTTGTTCAAACAAAAGTTGCCTATCTCGACGAGTACAACAACTTTTGTTATGGTCATTTCGTCGTAAGCGTCAAGGGTCACAAGGTTCTCTAACAACCTACCGTAAAAAGACAATAGTTCGAACCGGCCCTTTGGTCCAATCCAAATCCACCTCCGCACCACCACCGTCAGTCGCACGTCCACGTCATGCATCATATCTACAATCTACAATACAGCACAGCACAACACACACGCGTGCTTGACTTTTACGTTTTGATTTTTGATATTACTTACTACTTACGCTTACAGGGTAATAGAACAGAAGAGGAGTTATGCCAACTCAAGTTATGGCGTTAACGATATGCCGTCAACCGTATGTTGAAGCTGGACAACACTGGAACTGGAAACTGGAATCAGCTCAGGTGTCAGGTGCCGCCGGCGGGAGCGGATTCTAATTTCTCCTCGTGTGGAGTGTCGTGTTCGTGTGTGTGTCGTGTCGCAGTCACAAGTTACAATAATTATTTAAATTCAACATTCCCTCACTATCACTTACACTGCACATGTACATGCACATGCTTATACGAGAACTCCTACTCCTACATACTATGTACTACTACTCCATGCGCACTGAAAATTGAACATTGGCGCCTCCAAGTTAGCTGAAACCAATAATAAGCCTAGGATGAGACGAATAAAGAAAGATTTTTATTCAATTTTTGAATGCTCTTTCTTTTGGAGTGCACTACTGCCGATGCTATTTACTGTTGCTCAATTCTCAGAAATTAAATTGCAGTAAATGAACCTAACCTAACTCTAAACTTTGCACTATATGGCGCAAATCGCGAATCTTATTCATGGACATTTATCGATCATATATTTGTTGTTTGTGCAGGAAGAGATGAATCACGTTTCAGTATAATAATAGAAATAAATAAATAATACTGCAACTGGCGCCAGTAAGTAGAACCTGAATTCGCACCTCCGTGGTTTGCGAAATACGATCTTTACTTGGAGTGAAAAGGTGAATACAAGTACAGTTTCGTAAAATTACAGATGTATTTATAATCTAGATCAGGAGTGTACGATTTATAATCGAATACGCAGATAACGAAGTGACACCAGAAAATAGCAAATATTATATTGATAGTAACTATTATGTAAAGGGTTTTCTTTCTATTCACTTTCAAAATCATCCAGTTCAATAATCCCTTCCAGACCATCTTTGAGTTCATCTAATCCACTCAGTCTCTCTAAATAATGAACATCGTTCAGTGTTTTGAGAATCAGGTCAACTCCTTCTTCCTTGAACGCTTGTACAATCTACAAAACAGAAAGAAATAATATCATTAGGTCACTCACTCCCCACAGTTTCAACGCGATCATGCACTACTGCACGGTTTACAACGTGGTAAAAAAATTGCTTACCCGTTCAGAGCATGCACTACACTTATCAAATCTTTGAAAAGTTGGAGATATTTGTTGTCCACTTGATAGCCATCCTCGCATGCTGTGGGCTGGAATCCCAAGTGTGTTTTCTCCTGTCTTGTCGATATCAGCATGCAACGTTGAGGTCATGAGTTCTACGGCTAAAGCACCAGCAATCATACTAACACCAGGGCGGGTAACGGTGCACTGCTGGTCTAGAGTCCGATCCTGTGTAGACTATAATTAAAATCAATATTAAATTCTCATCAGCATAGTGTCACATTTATAAGAACTCAGTCGACCTCCCTTACGTCTCCAGGTGCGACAACATCCGTACAGAAGTAGCATCCCAAGTCCTCTCCTGCTCTACCATGACGCATCACCACATAACTGTCAAACCCAAGGGCTGCATTTATGACCAGCTTATTATATGCAGCTCCTAATACAGTTGGGGTCCAACGGCTTTCTCGAGTATCAGTTAGTAGAAATACGACATCGCTGCTCTGAACCAGCTTGTCCAGCGTTATGAAGTCTTCTAGAATTTTATCAATTGTAGAAGGTGACGTTGGGTGACCGGGCATCGGAATGTGAATAGAGTAACCAGTAGCTTTTATTCCAGGAAATATTGCCTTGAGATTCTCAGCTGCAGTTACAGCTTTGAGCTTTCCAGCATCTTGGTATGTATATAAGGACTGCCGAACTGGATTAGAGTAAGAAACCCTGCCAGAATCTACTAAGTCCAAGTGACGAACCCCCCAACCCTGAATAGATCACACTTCATGTTAGAATGTCTTCCTGAACTCAAAACAGCGTCGAGTATTAAATGTACTAACCATAAGTGTCCGTGCAACATTGCATCCTAGAGTCCCTGCTCCAATGATACAAATTTTGAGTTCGTGCATTCGGTTTAAATCAAAGTCCGGGAATAGTCGCCATTTCATTAACTTAAGATTGAAGTCAGCAAATGATTCTGATAGGGTTGCTGGATCCAAGTTGGATTTCAAATCGACAACTTTTGGAGATATTTTATCTCCATTTCGCTCCCAACCTAAAACCTTAGGAGACGATTCCCAATCGCTTTCGAACTAAACACAAATCATGAGAAATATGTAGAAATGTATAAGGTATCGGAACGAGTTCCCCGAGGATCTTACGAAAAATACAAAATTATTAATTACATTACATTAGTACATACCTCAACACTGAAACTGAAAACACAACTCCGATCAAATTTCTTTTTGTGTGGGCGAACGCTGAGAAGCTTTACTTCATCCCCAGATCGAATATTCCTATTGAAACCAAAATCATAAATCATCAGAGATTCCGTATTAAACATTTGACTGAACAGCACAATTGAGTATTATATTATACATATAATGATTCATAGTTAAACAACAAAAGCACTAACCTCTTTTTCACAATGTAAGCTATATAATTTCTGACGACCCAGCCCGGGATATCAGCTACCCCTGACGAATCAAGATACCCGTAGATCCCGCTACCTCCTTCCTTTAAATTCTTCAGTTCCTTTTCGTCCATGAGAAAGAAACCCTTACTCCACACCGCGCTTGAGCCCTCCAAAATCTGGCATTTATCCTTTTCCACAATTTCTGGAGTGGAATAACTAATCTTGATTGAACTTGTTGCAGGAAAGCCAAACCAGTAGGTGATCACATACGATTTCAAATCCTATAAGTATATAAAAAGGCAAAAATTTATGCCTGGATCAAAGCTACTTATGCGTTATGCCAATGGTTTCATTTTGTATTGCCACTAACAGCGTAAGCAAGGACGAAAAAAGAAGCCAACGTTTGAGGTTCGTCATCAACACAATTTAAGTTGAATTGATCGGCTATCAGGGCATTCTTATCAACATCCTTGAACTCTTGCAACGACTTCATTACAATTATTTCTCCTTTTACAGCCACCTGGTTATGGTAAGACGAAGGGGACCTGAAAGTTAGTGAATACAAACGGACAATTCAAACAGAAACTTAGTAAATCAATTTTCCTGGTGCGAAATTTCCTGGAACGGAAAACGGAACCATCACCATTGTAATCTGTAATCTCAGAACTGAACCATGAACTGAACTATATTTTATTAGAATTATTGTTGTTTTTACCCATCGAAAGAAGTGTGGTCTACGGAGAGAATTGACAAGTTGACGTTGGAAGGTCCATAATATCCCCAAATTGCCACCCTCGGTGCTATCTGCTTTTCCAATGCGAGCTCTGAAAATTTTGCCCAGAATCCTGGGGATATAATGGAACTAAATGGTGCAAACTTGGAATTCATTTCCTGGCACCTGTTCTGGCCTGGGATCCAAGAACCAACAACCAAGGGACGCGGACGGCGGCTTAAGTACGATTTACAACAGATGAGAACTGAGGAGAGACAACCGAGTAACAGAAAATTGAATTGACAATAATGTAGACTTCAGAATGCATACAGAACGTTGAATTTGAGAATGTCTAATAATGTAGAAAGGAAAAAGTTTGATGACAGATGACTTGGCTGGAGTTGAGTGAGTGAGTGATTTGATTACAGGTTAGCATTGCTTCATGCTAAATATGTAGGAGGAGGTACCAGTAGTATACTGCAGTAGTAGTAGTGTCAGTTGAACTTGTTCAAACCTGTGTTTAGCGCTGAACACGTCGCAAGAAATAACACTAACTTTATGCTAGGGAAGGGAGAACGAACGGTGAAAGTTTTTCCCTGCCTTCTCTTTCTCTTATTACACTTCACACAATGACATCCAGCCGTCGTGGAGGAATTTTTATTAACCACTATACATACATACAAAGGTGTAGCTCGTACTCGTACATACATTAAAATACATACAAAGGTGTAGCTCGTACTCGTACAT
>JAQFYU010001586.1:0-14312 GCA_034694905.1 Ceratophysella granulata
ATTTAAGCAACTCCTACCCGACTGATAATGCAAGTCTCAAGTCGCGTCGTATTTATACGATTTTTTCAATGTAAAAATAGACTTTGAAACGAATTTCCAGTCTTTTCTTGTTTCCTTGAACGTTTTTTATATTTTTAGAATTTTTTCTGATTTTTTTCGTATTTTTTTCACTTTCACTTTTTTTCCACTTTCACCTTTTTTTTCACTTTCACTTTTTTTTTTTGATTTTTTCACTTTCACTTTTTTGAATTTTTTTTGATTTTTTTTTTGATTTTTTTGACTTTTTTTTTTATTTCTATTTTTAGAGGGTGTTCTATTTATAGAGGGGTCAGTTAATCTAGCTACTATCTACTGCCGTTATCTAATCTTGCCTCAAATATGCAAAAAAGTTGTCAAGACCTCAATTGTTTGTGATAAGATACATACATATAAGATACGCCTTATGCCATTTTTTGATCCTGGGTGGTGGGTGCGGGTACGAGTAGTAGTGAGTGAGTAGTGAATATCAATTAAGTAAGGGTAAGCGGAATTTAATGGGTGCATTCTGTAGTTACCCAAATCTGAACATCATTTGTTATTTGAATTAGAGAAAAGCTCAACCAATGTAATTGTAACCAATTTATGAATTATTTTCATGTATACATTATTTTAACTAAAAATATCTGAAATATTTTAAACCTCCGCTTAAAAATCAAAGGATCAATTTTAATTGAAAGCACTTGAAAGCAAAAAAAAGTTGCGCTGTTGTATCTCTTCCCTATATGTCACAGAAAGAAACTTGAGATTTATTCAATAGTGTCAACAATTTCAAAATATTGAACAATGAGTTCATAAAGCGCGAGCCATCAGCAAGACACTTTTCCAAATTGATCGAGGTAATCTTGGACGTTGGAAGTGGCAGTTGTAATTGAACACTGAATATTTGAACCGGATACTAGGGATTTTGTGACGCTGGTTTCTTCGGAAGCTTTCAAGGAATTCTTAGCGGTCGTTGTTGTTGGCCGCATCAGGAGCATTGTTGTTGGCCGCACCAACTACTTGATCAACGGCAGCGGTGGCATTATTACCTCCCCGGATTGGCTTCCTTAATATTTCGTGAATTGCAATAAATGCTACAGCAAAAGTATAGAAAACGATTGCGCCTGCGAATAAATACATCGATACGTAAATAGTAGTGTAAAAGGACACAACAACTGCAATTAGTCCGAAAATTGCAAATGGAAGAACCGCTAGTCCAAGGGAGAAGGCTAATGCGTTGACGCAGAATTCGGTGACGGAGTTGGGAAGGTGACAAAGTGGAATCACCGTCATGTTGAACTAAATTGGGGTCACAGAGCCAACACAACTAACCCGTTTATGTTAGGTGTTGGGCTTGATGCCTGAACAGTGCGAAAATCATTTGCACACCCTTCATTGTCTATGAATTTTGATGATGTGACTGTTTTGAAATTGAAATGTGGACAAAAGTGACAACTTGTTGATTTGGCTAGTTTTTGGTAGCTATTCGTTACAATTTTTTTTAAATTTGTCGAAAATTTGATCAATGGACGGAAAATTTGGATCGAGGCCGATCTTTTGCTTTTTAAGCTAAAACTGAAATATAAATCGTTACGTTCCCAACGAAGTGTATATATGACATAGAGATTTAAAAAGAGTAAATTCAAAAACGGTTTTATTGGGTACACAAATCAGCGCAACTTAACAACTTAAGCATAGTCGTCTCCAATCCGCAAAAATTGTAGAATAGGATCACGTTGGATGATAGGCATAGTGGACACCGGCATAAATGGGTCAATTTCTCGACACTCTTTCGGCTTCTCTTCGACCGGGTAATACGGGCTGAGTCTGAGTCCCTTCCGCTTCTGGATAAAATCTTCGGCTGTAAGCGGTGACTCATGAGAAGCCTTGCGGAGCGCTTCCAATTCCTCAGCCTTGGTCAGAAGGGGATCTTCCACTTTGACTGGACACATTGCAGTATTGTGCTGGATATTAAGAAGATGAGGCCCAAGTTCGTCCTCCTTAGGACACAAGCAGTGTTTCCGGACAAATGGAACTCTGTTTTGAATCTGGATATGAAAATAGTTTCATGATGCAAGGAATTGACCGAATTTTGATGAGTAACGTTTCCGGTGGCAGAGATGCCACACATACCTGAAATTCCTTGGGTTCCTCTTCAGTAAGTTTGATTACCGAGTTAAGATCCATTGTACGCCCTGTCTTAATTAATTTCCAGAGATGATGTGCATGACCCAATCTGATGCAGGCGAAGCTTAACCCGGTACCAAAGGCGATGATACCTACAAGTGTGAACCTAACAAAAATTTTGCTGTATGGCCACCAGTCGTAGTAGCTCAGATAGAAATTGTGACAGAAGAAGGTGAGGAAGGAGATGAGGAGTCCAAAGCCAATGGAAGTTTGAACCAATTCTCTGCAGTACTTGTAAATTTTGTTCCCAATTGAATCGTCTTCTGTGTTAGGTTGAGCTGGTTCTTCAGCAGGAATGGCGGACTTTGGTTTTCTCGGAAATTTCGTTTGATACCAACTTTCACCAGTTAATATTCGCCGCGTTGGCATTGGGATCATTGTTTCCGGCTGGTCCAGCTGCCTGACCGACGCCGGCGGCATAAGCTGCCGGAGGCGCATCTGGCTTTTGCCTGAAGTAGCCATGGATCACTTTGGCGGCTACGGCAAAAATGTAGAAAATGAGTGCAGAGGTGAACACTATGATCAATTGGTAAAGCCCCGTCCAGATCGATACTGAGATTGCAATTAGTCCGAAGATTGCAAATGGGAGAATGGCTGATCCAACGGAGAGGATGATGGCGTTGACGAAGAATTCAGTAACGGAATTGGGAAGGTGAAAAAATGGAATAACCATAATGTCGAATTAGATGGGCATCTCAATGCCAATGTAGCATCTAACTTGTACCTGTTAATTTTATATTAACTTGGGATTTGGAAAGATTTATGATAATATAAGTGATTTAAAATAAATTTTAAAGAACGTTTTGAGTGCGGGTTTTGAAATATTTTCTTCTTATTTATTGATTCACGGAAATCGGATTGAAGCTGTTGTTCAATCTGTTTAGTCTGCATCGTTGGATCAGGTAACCCTTGGATACTGGGAACCGAGTACAGCATGCCACATTTTGACATTTCGAAATCAAGACAGGAATACAGGAGTTTGCACATTGCTTTCTGATACGATTTTAGGTTTTCTGTTTTGTCCATAATTAGAACTGCACAATTTTAGTCATAATTCAATTAACAATTGGAATTGTGCGTTAGAAATTATGTATTAAATCGAGACAAGTATGTAGGATTATGAATCTTTCTTTCTGGGACACGGCTTCGATTTTTGTATCTTTTAGTGTTACTGCGTATTTATATTCATAATTAAAATACCAAAAACTTTGACCTCGAGTAGTCTACTGTAATTGTTATTTCAAGAACCTGTGGAACTGTGCGTTAAAAATCGTATATTCAAATTGAATACAACATAAATGTCATATTTCGAAATTGAGACAGGAATGCAGGATTTCTGACGCTAGGTTGTCATAAGTAAATTACTGACAATATTGAACGGGATATATCAAAAAGCTATAGTTCTCTTAAACGTTTATTTGTACACCTTCAAATGTAGAAGTTTGGCTTGCTTTAATTACAGTTAAAATCCACAAACGTCGAATAATCAATACTTGACAGGCGACAGACGGGTTGATTTGACAGATGTGACGTGACAGGGGTGTTGATCGGGTGGAACGGGGAAAGAAGTGCTTATTGATTCCAGATTGAAGTTGGCGTAGCTTTTATTGTGCCACTATCATCACAAGGCAAACATTAGACTTATGCTTACACATACGAAATACGAATACGACGACAACGCCATGAATTATTGAATAGGGAATCCTTGTATCACAAAGGGATACCACATGGAATGCATTATGCATGATAATACGTGATACGTTGAAGCTCTGCAGAAGATAGGGAAATCTATAGTCTCTAAACTCCTAATGTTTCTGTTATCTAATCAGCAGTATTATTTCTGCAGAATAAGTTCATGGATCAATTATGAATTATGGCATGGCCAACGTACAATTCCACGTACAGCCAGCAGAATCCCAAATACGAAGTGTGACTACTCGCAGAACAAACAAGAACAGAAGGCGTAGTTGCGTTGCTACTTTAGCTCATCAGCAGGAAATCGAAATCGAAAATCACACGTTCTGTCGTAAATCTTATTAGTCTTGGATTGTGCGAAATTCTGAGTATCAGTTCAACATCATTTGACAGCCTTCCCAGTGAAGGGGAAAATTAATACTAACGGTTCAACGATTATAATTTCAAAAAATGAAGTTCTATGGGTCCTTAGTGTTGTTTGTCGTATCCAGCTTAATTCTTCTAACCGGAGGAGTTCAAGGAGCTCCAGAAGGTAGTTGGATAACAGTATTTTAGTTATACCTAGGTTATTCATAATGTATTATTATATGTATTAGTTATACATGATATAAGATTTTATTTTTTCCTTAAGAGTTTGCTTGTCTTGAATTTGGCGTCATTTACGTCAAAGCATAGAGACTAGAGACAGTGAATCCTTAAACGAAGGTCAACCATTTGTCAATATGACTCACTGGAAAACAAGTTAAAGGCAAATCTCATCAATTATGGACTAATTAAATGATTCATATATATTTCCACAAATTAAATTTATGTAAAATGAGAAAAGTAGTTAAATATTAGCACATTTCAATGAAGACGGTGTGAAGACGTGGTTTTAAGATATTACAATGAATCCTAAGAAGATGCGTCTCAAATTAACCAAAATCAATTTCCTTGTTTTCTTTTTCTTTTTGAAAAATTATGCTAAAGAAAATAGTTTACAAATTATTTTGGACAGCACATTGCTCAACCGCTTTCTGTTATTATTGTCTGTCTAGAAGCTATAACCGCTTCAACCACCTCAGCAGCATCGACAACAAATCCAAGCACAGCTTCTGAAACAGAAGCCACTACTGCTGCTACGATTGCATCTTCATTAGCCAGTACAAGTATTGCGTCAAGTGAACCAACGTCTTCACCATCGACTTCCGTCGCCTCGAGTACGAGTAGCACAGCACAAACAGAAGCAAGCAGCATGAGCATCAGTAGCACTTTACCGTCCTCATCTGAGACGCCCACAACAGCAAACATCACTTTGGCTACTGGAACCGGAAGTAGTACAGAAACTTTAATTACAACTCCATCGGAGGATCCGACCGCTGGAAGTACAACACTTATTGTACCACTTCCACCACCAGAAGATGCTGGGACGCCCACCTGGGCAATTGTACTAATATGCATTCTTCTCAGTTTTGCTGCTATTTTTACTGGGTTATACTTCCTGAGGAAGCATTTTTTGAGGTAGGTCAATCAATTAAGGAAGATATTGGATGTCAGGATTCATGATCTAATGAATATATTACTCTGGAATTTATAGGAAACGTCAAATGGACCGTCGAAGACTGCTAGGCTCACAAGAAGGCTTCTTCATGGGTGCTAATACAACTTTTGAAAGTCTGTGAAACCGCAAATGCTCTGGCAAATTGGAGAATCATGACTTGACACTTGTGTACATTTCCATATATTCCTAATCCTAAGGCAGTTGACCAGCACATTTATTCAATTTTTCAACAATCCGTTCAAGAGGTAGCAGAAGGCGTAGGATAGAATTAATATTAATAGATTAATATTCATAGTTATCTTCTTGAGTAGTAGTTGTGGTAGACAAGACGCTCCTTTTACACAAGTAGTAGACAAGGTACACATTATTAGATTATCGAGCATGTTGTTTACAGAATGGACGACCTCCTTTGGCGAAAAAGCTTTGACCTTCCAAATTTTTCTTACAGGCCTGAAACAAGATTAAAAGTAAATATAGTTCCTTTTATCTCGGCTTGGTTTTTAATGAGTGTCAAAAGGTTACAGGGAAAACGCCCATTATCAGCATCTACTACGACTTACTGAACAGTTAAAGCACTGAGAGTGATAATTGTTGGTCATTGCCTCCACCCATCTGTCTCCAGCTTCAATTGGGAAACCACAGGCGTAGCATTTCGTGGTAAACATCTCATTCCAATCTGCAAATTGTACATAGAAAATAGAAATACGATAATAAGCTTCGATGAAAATATTGTGCCGATATTTTGAATATGGATAGCATTCTCGGTCAACTCAGACCTGCGCATGCGTCCGTGAACAATAATGGCGTCGCGTCATGCCGTCATTTTTCATGTTTGTGGTGCAAACATTCGTTTTATTATCGTTGTGAACATGAACATTATGCCAGTTGTGTAAGATTACGGTTTGACCTTGGACAACAAATATGGCAAGTTGGCTCCTCCCTCCTCCGCGCCGACAACCGACAAAGACGACTTACGAATTTAGTTCTCTAAGTGTTTGACGAACGAATTACTAATTAGCATAATCATGAGCCGTATGACGTATGACTCTTGCGAAATTGATTCTATGCTAATTTTTACTATGGATTTACAAAATGTGAATGCAACCCTTACCCTTCTCACAAAATGGCCTACCGTCCTCCAGATAAAATGGATTATTTCCAAACACAGTGCCGCATTGCGTACAGAGGAAGCACTGAGGATCTGTGATAATTAGAAGATTCAATAATTAAGTTTACATAATTAATTCAGACAGATGCCAAATATTATTTAAAATGTAAAGATAAATAAAACGTACGAAAATGTTGTCCCAGAGCATTCAAACATTCATTTTTAATTCTTCTTCTGCACTTGCCACATTCTGGCGCGAGATAAGACTCCCAGCAGAACTCACAGTAGAGAGCTCCGCGCTCTTCCACGTAACCAACATCAATCAATTCCCGTTTACAGTTAGAACTGTTACACTTGAAGTGTTCAGGGCAGTAGATCTTCCCACCGCCAGCCGTGATAAAGGGCCCCCTGTAGGATGAAGCGCAAAATATTAAGGATATGTCAAACGGTCTATTTTTTTAAACAGTTCATAATATTGAAAGATATACAAAAATTGCGGCTGATTCTTTGTTCAGTTTATTCGCTTGGAACCTTGGATATATTTTCGGCGCAGTTGCGTTGAGGCGCGCCATCTGCATTTAATAAATGCGCCAAACTGTTCCAAATAACCACGCTTTCTTGCAGATTGCATCGCTAAGTGTCATTTTGGAAGCAAGAATTGCGAATTGATAGTAACGTCAAACGGTAATTAATGGTAAAATCTAATTAAAATACTGCATTAAATTAAAAGGTTTATCGAGCTGCCTTGCTAGGAATTACCTAATCTGCTTCTGACAAGTTCCACAAACAGCAATCCTGGGCCCAGGCTGATTCAAAATCCCCCTTCCACGATTAGGCAAAATCCCTTTACCAAACTGACCCTTGCCCCGTCCCGTAATCGGCGGTCCCGCCGTCAAACCTCCACCAAATCCACCAAAGTTTGATGGACCTCCAAAGGCCGGAGCTGCCGATGCTGGTACAATTGGTGGAGTTGAAGGTTTAGTCGCAGTAGTTAGGAGTGAGGCTAATGGCTTGTAAGGCAAGTGTTGTTGTTTGAATGCTGGCTTGGGCGGAGCCACAGGCTTGTATGGCGTCGAAGCTCCTCCTCCAAAAGGAGTATAGCTTGGAGCCGTGTAGCCGGATGCTGGAAGACCGGTCGTATTGATGGGAATTGTGATTCCAACGGATCCTGCCCCAGGAGCGGCTGAGGAGCCGAAGCTCGAATAGTTGGTTGAACTACTGGAAGAGAAGCTATTCTGAATAGGAATTGAGGTCACTCCCAATGACTCGCCTAGTCCTTGTTGTTCCGCCCCTTCTTCCTCCTTCGGTGGTGGCCAAATGTACTTGGCTCCACCTGACTTCGTAATCGTTTCGGAAAAGGTTGAAGATGACTGTTTTGACTCGTAGATTTGTTTTGACCCCGAGGAGCTTCCCACGGATGAAAAGAGTTGGTTCTGGCTTGGTGTCTATTTAATTAAATATCAAGGTTTGTCAAGATGCAGAAGATGGACCCGTGAATTTATTTATTTCTTACTTTGATTGGTGACTTTGGAGCTATCACGTGATGTGTTCCAGTTGGAGAATGCTGCAAAAGAAACCGAATTAATGATAACCTTGAACCAAGTCGTGACCCAAAGCAAGTTGGGTCAAATCCACTAAAATTGAAAATCTTACATGATACGGCTGTGGAGCCACATTAGCCGCATACGCATCCACCGTGGGTGGCCCAGAGTAGCTAAATGGCTTATTGACATTGATAGGGATCGTCTTAACCAAGTTTTGAGCTGCGGAAGCGGCTGATGATCTGTGAAAATAGCCATTTGAAATGTCAATTTTGTATACAGAACCAAATTGAGATTAGTTCATTAGTTATGCTAATTCAGAAGGGTTAGAAAATGGGGGAAGCCTTACATGTCCAGCTCATTCAATTCATTTTGTGGAGCAGCAGGCGGCGGTGGCAGAGGAATAGTTTGCTCTGCACTCAGCCCAGTTTGGTTATGCAACGCTAATTCTTCTCCAAATAATGACAGCTCGTCACTTTTAGGTTTAGTTTAATTTGAGATCCGAGCAAGTAGTAAAAGAAAGCATGGGAGAAAATAAAGAGAAAGTAAGAATAAGAAGCCAACTACAACAACTACAATAGGTGTACACTAGAATACTCGAATTAGTCTCAATTTTCAATGTTGGTACTTGACTAATTCTGAAACTAATTTGCAAAATAGAAGTAATGGTAATGTAATGTTGTATGTATGTGAGTGTAGCTTCGGGTTTTGTTAAAATTGGCGGATTGCAGCCCATTTAAAACCAACCTGGGCAGAAGCGTTGTGTACGGCTCCAGTCCAGGGCCAGGTGGATTTGCCTTTGCCACAGTTTTTGCATGCACGTCGCAGTACAACTTGTTATTGATGTTGAAGTAGCCTGTAAATCAGGATTTAATAGGATTTTGGACTCATAAGCTTTTTTAGAAATTCTAGACATGAAGGGCTTAGGGCTTACCAATATTTTT
This sequence comes from Ceratophysella granulata, assembly GCA_034694905.1. Classification (NCBI taxonomy): domain Eukaryota; kingdom Metazoa; phylum Arthropoda; class Collembola; order Poduromorpha; family Hypogastruridae; genus Ceratophysella; species Ceratophysella granulata. The sequence continues at coordinate 9,034 of JAQFYU010001586.1, forward strand.
CAAGCTTTGTCCACAAGTTGAGCATCGGAAGCACTCAACGTGAAGATTCTTGTCCTTGATTCGAACGAAAACTCCACTGAAATTAAAATTCAGCCAATTACGCCTCTTTTGAATTTTCAAATTACATAGCGTTTCTTCATCTACTTAGTTCAGGAATTTAAAAAAAATATTTTAAACATGTATTGAGAAAATATTCGGCGGACAAATTAAAAATGCGTTTCAAATAGTCAGCTTTTCATTTATATTTCCCCGAAAAGTAATTGAAATTAGACGAAATTAATTTCCATACATTTGATTTTCAATTACTCAAATTCCAGACATTTAATTATTTTATGTTAAATTACACGTTCAATTGCAGTGCATGTTCAATACGATAGTAATTGTTAATTACTTCAGTAATTATAACTTTAAATTACAGCAACTGCAATTACATGTAATTTTAATCTAATTACTTTATGTAATTTCCAAAACAGGAACTTCAATTACGCTACTCAACTACATAATTTCAATTACCTACATGTAATTGACACCGTACAAGTTGATCTTGAAAGGAAAATGCATATCGCCTGAGTTTTCAAAATATGTTTAAACCTGTCACTTGTTTTAGGTTAATTTATTAGAATTTTAATCTAGATATAAATTAAACTCTGGACTTACACAATGAGTCGGTCACACTCAGCACAGACGTTGGGATTATTCCCACCCGGAGCATCCGGCTTCGTTTGTGGAGCATGAACACTTTTGAGAAGGGACTGTTGAGATGGTAAGTGGGCCGATGGGTAGACGGGTGACTTCTGGGACGACGTGTACGGTGTGACACCCACGCCTGGAAAGTTGACACAAGGAAACCAGACAGTAAACTATCAATTTTCATCGGCTTGAGCCCAAAACCTGACAAACTGTCAGGATTATTGAGTATTGTTTACTTTGATGCGACTCTTCAACATGATTTTGTTTAGCGGATGGTGGCTCGTTCTCAATTTGTTTCAACATTTTGTAAACAGCACTGTCCTCATAATTGTATTCCTTCTCGTTCTTCTTGAAATTCACGCTGTTCAGGATATAAACAATAATTTAATTGGGTAAGCAGTAAGCATACGATATTGTAGATGGCGGGTTCAATTTTTTGCCAGAGAGCCGAGTGTGCAGCAATTGTGCAATTTTAATTTTTATAATTGTTAACTTTTATCCATTTTTAATACGCGTTAAATTCGCTCATTAAACTTTTTCTATTTTTATGATTTTATATTGCATTTTCTTAAAATCTTTCCCATGGATCTTTCATTTGTCATTCATTTGTCCAGGCTTCAGTATAATGAAATTATATGCAAAGGCCACAACTCGAAAAACAGCCATTTTCATAAGCGATAGGTTGGAGTGCATTCAAAAAATATTTTGTAAAATGATAAAATGCAGCAATACAACAGTCAGAAGTTAGGTACAGTGGATCTGGCTTCTCAGACACTAAAATTATATACAACCAAGTTTTAAAATCAAGTTTTACGAAGAAATCAATTTAGACTTACCCGATTGCACCACCAGCCAAAACTTCCGCCTGGGATGACATTGTTTCCGCCAGGTTCTGCTCACTGTACAGATTGATGGGTGAATTGAACTGCTTGTTCACTAGTTTCTGACCACTCTATCATGAAAATGAAAACGTAATTAAAAATTGGAGTAAATTTTTTCGTTTTAGCAACACTGAAGCCACATTCAAATTATATAATTAAAACACAAGATAAAATGTCGTTTACAAAAAGTTTTAAGCTTTCCGATTCAGGACGCATGGCGGATTCTAACGCAAATTAGGTGATGTATTTACACGCTTTTGTAATTTGATCAATTATTGAAGCTAAAAGCCAGGAATTAGAATTTTAAAGTTATCCTGAATTTAACATTTGATCATAGCTGAGTGAAATGCACCTTCAAAATTCCAATTCTTATCTTTTGATGTCATATATTGTGAATCAAAAAATTGGATTTGGAATGTCGAAAATTTCAGAAGAATCGCACTTGTTCCGGTATTAGGTTTAATTCTCTAGAAAAAATAAACCTTAATTAAAAATAATTAATTGAATAGCATGGCTAATGTTAATTAAAAATAGCAGGAGAAAGCAACACTCGAGCAGATTGGACAGGACATAAAGTGGAACATAAAGAAAAAAAATAGTAAAAAGTAGGTAAAGTGTCGAGTTGCAGGGTGTACACCATTCGCACTGCCTTCACCGTACTACTGAGTAATTAATTTGAATTTCAGAATGAAGTGGATTGGTAAAGACCTTGGTTGTAGCAAAGGGTCTCGCTTGTGAATTGATCCCAACAGGCGGGATGTACTTTCCCCCAACTTCCTTTTTTAAACTCGTTTTAGTATAGACCTGTTGCTGGGAGTTGAGTTGACCCAAGGGACTCACTTTCGGACCCCAAGTGCTCGTCGCCCCTTTCTGTACCATTAGTTCCACTTGGTTACCCGAGTTCAGAATCAAGTCTTGAGCTTCCTTGTGCTTCAACTGAAGAGCATCTGTGTTGTTAATCCGCAAAATGGCGTCTCCGGCACTTAACCCGGACTGCTCAGATACTGAACCGCCGCTGACCTAAAAAGATGGAAACATTTGCTCTAATTTTTCCGAAGATGTCCGAAGGATGTGCTACCACAGTAATAATATTTCTTCCAGAATTATGAATTCCCGACTGAAACCATGATACCCTACAAGAGACGTCGTATTTTCATCCAAACTATGTTCCAAGCTTGCATTCAGCAAAGCTCACTTGAACCACTTGAGCTCCATGCCAGAAATCCTGTCAAGATTAAATGCAACCATCCCGTAGTAATAAGACGTGCATATGCCTGGATCCGTGTTTTCTGCTCATGGAAACTCGTAGCAATTCCTGAGCTCATAAGTAAGCTATCTCATGGCTTAATCAGCTTACTGAAAAGCATGTGTCATTAGCTGGTTTGGCTTTGATTATGGATTTCCCTTCAACCTTGAATCTTTACAGTTTCAAAGATGTTCAGACCAGACGCATACAGCATTTGGCACAAAGCTATGCATAGAAACTTAGAAACTTAAAAGCCTTTGTTTGGAACCATTCAAATCCGGAAATTCATTAGTATGAATGTTGAATGGTTCAGTGGAGCGGCTTAAATCGTGTTCAGCTAGCAGAACTGAATGCATTTTGCAATATGTATGCAAATGAGCTGCTAACGGTGAAAATTGTGGCAAGTAAGCGTTGTAGTCTAAGTTCTACAAAATTGGCTTCTCATCGTTGTTCAATGATTTCATTGTTCCGCAGCAGTTTACTGTTTCTTCATTCTAAAACCTCGTGCTTCATAAAATTCATGATTTAACAATGAAGATCTTTTCAGATTGAAATCTTTTAGATCTGCCGGATTCACGCTTCTGTCTGGCGGTTGGCTATTTGGCAGAAATTCGGGAAATCAAAAATACTAAGTTCTCTAAGTAGAAGTCAAAATATATTTCAGATGAAATGATATTTTGTTGAAAAAATTTAAAACAAAATTAGATGATATGATTTTTGTCATAATCATTTAATTTTGTTTTTCGGCAAAGTGTTCGGAAAACAAAATATATTTGATTCGAAGTCATACGATGATCCTTTGTATCGTTTCTATTGAATTTCAAGGAATTTAACAAAATTCAGTTAATGCGGAAGGTTCAGTTAATGTGTTAACTCCGTTAATATATGGCATTAAATTTAATTGAATATGTGAAAATTTAATAGGTATTAATAATTGAGCAAATGTGAAAAATTTCCCTGCACATAAAGTAGAGTACATCCGGATTTTCTAATACTACTGTTCTGTCCAAAGAACATATTTTAGTTGACTGCAATAATTTTGCCAGATCTCTAAAAATAGGTTGCAGGAAGTCTCGAAATATCAACTCGTCGTGGGCTGAAGCCAACTCCGTGTGCAAAAAAACGCTTTTTCCCTATCTCCACTCTTTTGTGTACTATCTCGGAACATGAGTCCTACTGGAGTTATTGGGTCAATGGAATGTGTGGATGAAGCCATCATAATTAAAGTCAATCCAAATTAATTGCAATTTCGTGCGTAAAGCCACCCGTGATGCCTACAGCAAATTGGCCTACATACTTATCCTATTAAAATCCATTCTAACCCACCGAAAAGTGATTGTAAAAATGTGACAAGTGTGATTCGGTAAAATTAGTGAAAGCCTTCCATGCCCTGTATTGTACATTGTACCTTGAGAATGATGAGCGGCTGATTAAAGTCTTTTCCGCCATGGATCCGGAAGCCCCAGGACGTATTGGAATTCGGACGACTCAGACGAATTGTGGACATCGTATCGGTATGAACGTGTCCAATTTGTAATTGAATCTCGTGAACAAAAAAAAAACTAATTCGAAATGGAGACTAGAGAACGGATCTCGTTTCAGTTGGGCAGTGGGGCCGGATCCGTAGAAACAACTACAACGGGGAATCCAAAGTCCCGACTAGAGACAGGCTAACGGGGAAGAAAACTAATAAGAAAAATTATATCATCACAGCCAAAAAATCTCAGTTTCGAGCTTGGAAGCACGTCTTCTCGGAGAATTCTTCGTGGAAGTACAGAGAGGAAGCAGGCAGGCAGGAGTGAGAGGAAAAAATACTATTTTTAACCCGGTTTTAAATTTCGCCAATTCGCCAACAAACTGACTTTGACTTTGCAAAAAAAAAAAAGGGAGAGAGTATGCTGAATCTTGTATATGTAGGAGCATATGGTCGGGAATGTGTGCTTCCCGAGGTTTGGTACTAGCCCAGCCCTCTTCCTTTCAAATTGATGACCTCAACGGATCCGGTCGAGTTTGAGACAGATCTGTCGACTATTCCGAGTCATGAAGATGTAGACCGAATTCTACAGTTCTAAAGATTATAATAACAAACGTCATGACATTCCTTTCTCCTTCCATTACAAGGATTCTGTTATAGGCGGAGGAGGCTATGGCTATAGGCTGATTTGGCAACAATGTCGGTGGCTGTGCGAATAAAGGACGTTGCACTATGTTTATGGGATCTTGACACTTTGGTGACACTCAGATTTGGTATGGAAGTGACATGGATGTACTTCTGACCAAAAAATAAACGCATCTTTTTTGGTCAAAATTATCTAGAAACTCGACTTTTTTGTACAGATTTCAAAACAAAGACAAAAACTGAGTGAACTTAAAATTACATTTTGCTTATTAGACCTGGCTTTCCTAAGCCTAGGGCTTATGTAATCCTCCTTGTCTGTCTGTCCGTATGTTACGCTTTTTTT
>JAQFYU010001587.1:0-14311 GCA_034694905.1 Ceratophysella granulata
CCTTCTCCTTCCTTCTCTTTTTCTCCTTTTCCTTCTCGTAATCTAATTACAATATTATGTCAGATATTCCATGCATGCAACTACCGGTCATTTCGTGGTGACAAGCAAGATCGAAGGTGGATACTGCTTGTAGTGTGTGGATCGATCGATTAGATCGTACATAATTGTCAGTTGCTTTGGCATATAGGCAAGAGCTTTCGTCCTTGTGACTGGGACCAGCCAAGATCTGAGATCTGACATCACTAGAAGGGCGGAACTTTAAATGATTCCAAAGCGTCCGAAGAAATCATCGTTGTTCGGACGTATTGTTGGTGGTGTAATTCTTGCGGAAACTGTCTGCTTCGGTGGTGCATACTTCATCTGGTACAAGCTGAACAATTCCAGAGGTCAGTCGGTCAATAATCATATAAAAAATCCGGCTGGGCCTCACTACGCAGTGCTCGCGGCGCGAAACCCTAGTAATACTATAGTGAAAAAGTTGGCCTAAAGTACTTAGAGCAGAACGAAACATATTTCTTTACAAAGCGAAGGAGCCCAGAAGGAGAGCTTGTGTTGTGTGTTCTATCATGTCGGATTGCCAAGTGCGCACTGAAGAACGGCACGAAAATATTTTTCTAGAAAATGCGACAATTTTTGCAACACAACTATACCCAGTATTAGTTCTTATTCTTGTTGGCTTTGGGGATATAATAATCAATAGTCAATCTGTCCCCGCTTAGCTATCCATTGTCCACTATTTCACTTAAACAAGGCAATCACTATGTACAGATTTTCGTAAATCAACTCAAGAGAGCTACCCTTGGATATTGGACAAGTTCTATTGGATTGGTGAGAAGGCGGACAAGCACTACGCATTGCGGAGATTGGACCAAAGTATCTGGGCCACCGAAAGTAGTGGGTCTTCCGGAAGCGGTTCAACATCAAACAATTAATTTGATTTCGTCTACCCCATGTCCCGATACGTCAAATCACTTCTATACTTAGTTGGATCTGGAGTCATTGGTTTAGCCTGCTTTGCCGTCTTTCAACCATCCACAGCAGAAGTAGAAAAAGTAAACTGCATTATGTTGTGTGTTTGGTCTTCCCCCTTCAAAAGTAATGATGCTAATTGTGTTGTTTGTACATTGTATCTAGATTAAACGCTTTTCGGCTAGGAACGCTGGATTCTCCGCTGCTATTGAATCAGCCGCAAAGTCTGAAGAACCCATATATCGTATGAAATCGAGCCAAATCCAAGCCAATGTTCATGAGAGACTGAACAAATCAGAGTAGTATTTGAGATTTCGAACCCAATGAGTACCAAAATTGGCTTGGATAGTCTGAATTGTAGTACTTAACAAAGTTTAGAGTTGAGACTAACTTACGTGTGTGAAGTTGTATATATATAAAAGACAGTCGTAGTGAAGCAAAACTTGATTTAAGATGGCTGATTCTATGAAGCAAAAACGGGCTGATGAATTCTGCAGTAATTTTGCACGTGCTATGAAATTGATTATGAAACGTATTGAAGATCTCAAGCCATCTCCGACAAGTGCAGGAGATCTCGGTTCGAAGTTAACTTTAATTTCTAATGACATTCAAGAAATGAGATCATCTCTTCACGAGGCTACATTGTTTCTTCCGTCATACACAATCAAGGTTAATTCTCAATATTCTATATTGCACAAAAGTTGCATCAAATGAGCAGTATCCCTTCCGTATTGCAATGTATTGTCCTGGATGTTCACGTACGTTTTGAATGTCAAGGTACGTCAAGATGAAGTTCGAGTTTTGGAAAACGCACTCAAAGCTAAGGAAGAAGAACTCAACCCCAAAAAAGCTTTTGGATTCAAGAAGAAATTCTTGAAGGGTAATCCTTCAGCTTCAGCTGAAACCAAAAAACCAACAGCTGTTAAGAAGGAAGTATCAACATCAGCTCCGGTTTGTGATGTCTCTGCATTTACAAACATTAGATAGTATTATGCATGAAATACCACTAAATCAGATTAGCCTTCATAGGCTTGCTTAACAAATCTAATTCATGTACTTTTGCAGGCAAATGCAAACTACTTGACCATTGAAAACGTCACTGATAGGGTTCTGATTTATGAAGACTCGGAATTACACAAGAATGATGTCCTACTTCGGAATTTGCAGAATTCAGCTGTACATTTGAATGGAAGTCCTTCTTCTCTCCGCCTATCTAACCTCACGAATTGCAACGTGATCTGTGAGAAACTTTATATTAAACCATTAACTTACCTTGAAACAGCGCAATTTCTTTAAACTTCAGCGCCTAATGATTTTTGTGTAATTAAGGTGGTCCTGTGTACACTTCTGTATTTATCGAAGGATGTAAAGACTGCACGATTTTCCTTTGCTGCCAGCAACTGAGAACCCATTCTTCTGAAGGTCTGGACATTTATCTCCGTGTCAGATCAAGAGCCATTATTGAAGACTGCACTCGAATTCGCTTTGCACCTTATGTCTGGTCTCATGCAAAGTCATCCGAGCTCCATTGTCTTACTGAAATGGATGAGAATCTTGAACGGTAAATCGAACATTCTTTGGTGTCAATGTATCATAGTACCACGACTACATTTCTAGTTGTCATATTGACTTGACACCTGTTGCAGGTTTGATTGTGTTGATGACTTCAATTGGCTAGCTTCTTCTTCTCCATCTCCGAATTGGTCAATTCTCCCTGAGTCCGAGAGGAAAACAATGTGATGATGAAATCCTCCAACTAAAACACTACTTCTTAGAACCAGGTAAGGTACAAACAATTGCGTTATATATATTGCTGATAGGCTTTCATCACTCAGCATTTCTTTTATTTACCAACAAAATAAAACTTCAATCTGCAAGCTTAATTTATATCCTAATGACTAGAATTGGGGTGTTCGAATTGAATCAAGATCAAGTCATAATTTTATATTTCTCAGCCGTTTTGTAGGCACCGAAAGTTAGAAATTGACCCCAGCCGAGTAAACTATAACGATATTCGCGTTCTTGGTCTTGGGTATTCGTTAAAACGATTCCCAGTAATGTGTTGGAGTATCTGGGTTTTTTAATCAAGAAGTTACTGCTCCCATTTGGTATTCCAATGTGAAAAAGTTTGTTGTCAATTTCTGTTTTATCCTCAATATTTACGTTTCTGTCAAATTCCTCCATTAGGACCCATGTGCTCGTTTTAGAATTAAATATATTTTTCAAAAGTTTATAATTAGCGGATTGCATTCCAAAAGCTGCAATTCGTTGAATCGATGGGAAGATAGAGTTAAAGCTCTCATAAACTTCAGCTGAAATATTACAAAATCCGATAGAAAGTTGTTGTAAATTAACTAAGGCGGAAGACGCGTTTTCAGAAAATATCACTGTCGCACTGCTCAAAGAGAGAAATGCTAATGTCTTCGGGAGGTCGTTCAAATCCACTGTTTGACCTGGCAGGTCGTAATATAAGTCCGTTATTTGCGTCATCTCTTTGAATACTTCCGAGATACTTCCATCACTAACTGTAACATCGAATAAATTCAAGTTTTCCAAATTCCTAGGTATTGAACCCTTGAGGATTGTACAAGTAGAAAGAGAAAGACTTGTGACAGTTCCTTCGATATTTTGCAGTATAACATTACAGTCTGGAACGTAGAGACCAATACTACCCTGATTCCTATTAATCTGAATAAGTTTATAACCGTTGAGGCTCACAAATATATCAACGCCCAGGTTACCAATATCTTGAACTTCCCACGTGTTTCCTTTGGAATTGTCAAAGAAGATCTTGGAGTGCAGATTTGTATGTTCCCCATACTTCCCAATCTGACCATCCTTCTCAAACTGATTTAACGTGAATGATTTTAGGTGAGGTAGAAAAGCTCGTGTGAAGTTTCCATCTATTGATACATTGTCCAAATGTATAATTTCCAATCCGATAAACTGATTCAATGACTTTGAAAAGGTTGCAGCATCCAGCGCAACATTGTAGATATAGATAGCGGTGAGGGTGACATTGAGATACTGAGTTGTATTGCTGTCGAATCCAGGGAAATGTGTATACGTTTGAGTATTATTCGGTCCATTATATATGAACTCGTGCACCTCCTCAGGTCCATGCTCGTGTCTTTCGTTGGAATCAATTAACGTGAGATTCGTGCTTGCGTTGTTGTCGTATCCATAATCCAGTACTTAAAACACATTTGAAATAGAAGAAGGTTAAGTTTCGCGAGTGTTCAAAACCAATAACTGAAACGATAAATATTGAATATTATTGACTACTTACGTGACCATTGGACACAGAATATAAATATGATACCGAGTGCGGCTGCAACGTATTTCCATATATTCCTAAAATAAAATAGCATTTAGTTGATGTACTGGAAACTAGCGATCCCTTGATTAACAGATTTTTCTCACTTTTTCCACGGCGATGTGTAAACTCGCTCGCCTGTTGAGCTATGAGGATGAATTAATTTATCAGTTTCCATTGATGAATTTACTTTCACAATTTCAAATCGCTTTCGGAAGATGTGATTTACGTAAGCACGGTAGTTACACAACCTGCAGTGCGAAGAGAGATGAAAATTTACAACAATATTTGTTCAGACGAAATACCAATTGTAAATTGATCTACAATGTACATAGTACGTATTTGACTGTATTTTAGCTATTGAGCGCACAGAAAAACTGGATTGGATATTGGATACTGGTTAACCTTGTCTTTGTGTATCTAGTTACACCTTCAACCAAGACAAAGGATTGGAACTCTTCATAAAGAATAATATAATCTGCTTCACTTACCTGTGCTTCGACGTGGACCGCTTCTATGGATTCATCTCAGTCATACTGCTCTTCTGACTGACTATACTAAATATAATCATTACATTGCATATTGCATTTGTATACAGTATGGAATGCACTTGGATATTTTACAGGCGAAAATCTAATCGATAAAATTGTCTACTCAATAAAATGCTTCAGTATCTTCAGAAATCGTAAGTATTTTCAAGCTTTTTTTATTATTATGCCTTTGTATTGTAATGTAATACATACATAACATAAATGCTGAGTAGAGCATACCATACTCAGAATCATTCCAAATCGTAACAATTGTGTCTATTCTAGAAATGGCTGTATGTACACATTCAATGGAAATACATAAATTCGAACCCCTTCTTCAATTGTCATAATACCCTTTTGCACAACTATTCTACACATGTTTCGTTGTTGAGCAAGTACAAATACTATTCTAATACAAATACGTAGTAGTTCCTACAAGCATTTCCTCATTTCAACTTTCAACTACTGTAAATGCTCTTGAAAATTCGGAAACAGAATTTAGGGAAGACCTCCTTGTATCCACTTGACCTTTACAAGTCTGATTGTCCAAGATTAGCATCATATGCGATAGGAAGCATCAGCTGCATGCCTCTTGCTTAGGGATTCCATCAGTCATTGTTAGTTTTAAAATCTTACCAGAGGGTTATAGTACACAGCTCTAAAGATTTAGGTATTAGGTAAACAGAAAACAGCAAAAGCATGAAAAGATCCCTGTAAAAATTGTATGGCCACAAATATATTTTCCGTATTTATATAATAGCTTAGGTGGGCGTTTGTCTAGCTTAGAAATTGCAATTTTGCTCTTAAGTACTTTATATTCATTTATCTGTAACGTATTGCCATATGAACAGTTGGCTCTGGCACTAGTATATCGTATTTAAACTTAAACTCTTTTATAGTTTCACTTAACTTGTACTTCTTTTTACAACAGGTTTACTACATATTTACTAGAGTCTTAACTAAGTTTAAAGCTTTCACGAAAGTACCTTAATTGTATTTATTCTTATTCTAGTTTGTATTGTGTAACTGTTTGGGTTCTTTTGTAGTTGATCACTGGCAATGTTTGAAATAACTCCTCAGTTCTCGAAAGGGATTTGTAGGTGGGAAAGTAAACTTATGTAATATTGACCAAGCTGGTAGCTGGCGAATTAAAATAGGCTAAGATGTACTTTGTTGATGTTGCTGACGGAGTTTGGCAGGTTTGGGAGGTCGAGGTGGAACGGCTTGTTCCTGGGGATCAGGTTTGGGGAGGGATTGAGCCGTGGGGGCCTGTGGGCGAGGTGCTGGCTTCGTTTTCGTTTGTGTCATCAGCGCTCCGTCACTGCAAAGGGCTTTCAGCAAAGGAAGTTCCATTGAACTAATTTTGGCTCTCAGTGTTTCTAAATCGACACTGGGTGAATGGACCTGTAATGTAAAGAAAATATACCCGGTTAGTCTTTAGTCTATCAGTCAATATTCCAGTTTTGTGGTATATTTGAGCGACTTACCGAGTAGGGAGGTGGGGGTGGCAAATTGTAAATGGCTTGCAGTCGCTCTTCCATTTCATGGGGCTGGGAGTAAAGAGATTCTTCGGATCGGGACAGGAGCTTGAGTCGGATTCGCTCATCACTCGGTGACAAGTTGGATATGATTTTCTGTACCGCCTTCCGCATTCCATTTTCGATGAGGATTTGATTATGATTTCTTGGCAGTGGCGGGGCGGAATGGGTTGAGGCCGCATAGTAAATCGGCGGAGGAGAAGACAATAGATTGTGATTGCTCTCCGCCAAACTCTGAGCAGATGCAAATCTCTGGAGATTCTCAGCATTGAGCCCAGTAGCACTTCCGGTTCCATTAATTGCATAGTATCCGTGAGACGAGCATTGGGAATTATTTGAGCTCATGGCAGGGTTGTAGATGTAGGAGTTATTATGAAGGGGCTGAAAATAGGAAGGGGCGATGGAAGTTGAGCTGAGACTCTGTTGTTGCGGGTTCGGAAGAGGTCGCGGGGGTTTGTTGATCTTCCGCATTTGGAGTCCTGTGGCCTGACCCACGGGTGTGGCAGTACCACTTGACACTGGATAGGAATAGGGTGGTGGCAGGTACGGTGGCGGGATGTCATTCATGGAGGAATATGCATTGCTGAGCATGGAAGTACTATTTGTATTCGTGGAGACGGTGGTGAGACTGAGGGACTTGGCGTCGAGGTATTCCTGTACCGAGGCTCGAGGGTCTTTGGGAGGAAAGTGAACGTAGTCAATGTCCGAGTACAGCTGGGCTTTGAATTGTTGAATCTCTCGAGCTCTGGTCAGCTTGGAAGGTGGACACCGAGAGCCATTTACGTTAGTTGCGACCTGTTGGGGCACAGTCATCAAGTGTGGATTCGTTGGCACGGCTATGGCTGACCTTGAGTAAGGATACGGAAGACTGTTGTGCTGAGACTGCTGATGGTAAGAAGCTGCTCCGCCATTGTAGCAGGTTCCAGAACCAGTCGTAAGAGCACTGGAGCTTGTTGCCGGGTGAGGATGAACAATTGGCACTCTCGACCGCTCATTTAGATTCTGAAGCCCTGCCAGGAAACTTTGAACGCTTCCGCTTGTACCGCGATTCTTGGACGGGACGCTGAGTGGTTTATGAAGGCCTGATCCTACCAATTGACTGTGTCGAGTGGCATGGACGTCGATGTAGTTGTTCGGACGAATAATGACCGGGTTGGAAGACTTTGGGTACAGTGGTGGAGGGGGAAGTTGCTTCCTTATTCGTAAGGGCCGTGCAGCTGCTGAGTCTTCAGTAGAGACAGTGTCATAGATGTTCTCAACACTCTGCGAATGTTGTAGTGGAAGAGAAGTAATTACGTGGGAATGTGACCGAACTCGGGGAGGGATCTTGGATCCCCGGTAAAGGACTTGGGCTTGATTTGGAATTGCCATTGGTGCCTGAGTTGCATAAGTTGCTTTCTGTATTAGAATTTGGGGTTTCGTTGTAATAAAACGTGCGTCCACTGGCTTCGCAGCAAGTAGAAGTTCGGCTCCTGGTGTCAACTTTCTTGGTTTTGGAGGCGGTTCTGGCGGCTCGTCACTTGGAATTGTGTTGAGTGCCATGGTTGATCTGGAAGTCTGTTTCGTTATGGCCAATTTTGAGAAAGTATCACTAATGCTGTGACTCGGCCTAGGCAGTGTCCTCATGTTATTGGTTCTCGTGTGTGGCGGAATGGGTGGTGGCAAACGGGAAGACTCCACTTCACTCACATTTCCACAACTCTTGTGATGGTTCTTGACGAATTTCCATAGTTTGTTCTGAGTAGGTCGTTTTGGAGGTGGTCGAGCCAGGAGTGGTGGGAGTTGGACGTAGTCAGAGTCAGTCTCAAAATTGTCACTCACGGTTCTCGTGCTAGGATATCGTCCCTGTGTCAGCCGCTTGTTGATCTCATTGTAACACCCATCCGTCTCGTCCTCGGGCACCATGCTTCTCTTCGGTCGCAAGCATTTGAGTGAGGCAACTTTGGGTGTAAGGCTTTCTTTGGCTTTGGAAATAGTTGGTTTGTGCTTCCCACAACAAGGAGCATGGCGATTGTTTTTGACTACTTGCGGCTCAGCTTTATTCACTACTTCTGGTTTCGCTTCAGACGTACTTAGTCTTGGTTTGGGCTTGGGTGGAAGCACTGGATCTTTCCCAGTTCCGTTCTTCTCAATTGTGGTGTATTCTCCGTTCTCACGTTCAGTCTTTGAAACTTCTGACATTTCACCGTAGATTTGCTGCTTGCCTTCCGCTGCTTTCTCCGTCGTGGAAAATTTCCCGTTTTGTACTTGGTCCTTGACAGTCCGCTCCACGTTGACTGCGGGTTCTACGTTATTCACTGAGTCTGTTAGTGTCTTCTCGCTTGCCATAGACAGCGTATTCTGGTGAATGGGTTCCATGGAATTCGTGGACTCATCATAGTTGGATCCCAGCTCAAACCGTTCGAATTCATCCTCTTCCACAACACAGGAATTGCATTTGCAGTTATTTCCTGAGCAGAACCGCTTCTCACGTGCTGCAATGGTTCGTACAAGCACTGAGCGACAATGTCCAGCGTCCTCACAGTCTTCACAGTCCGAGTCGCAGTACCACTGTCGTCGCTCATCTTCTTCCGCCTGCGTTTTCACTACTCCGGCATGCCGCCGTTTATGACTGAGTGATTCCAGAGAAGTTGAATTTGTTGTACTATGCTGAGTCCGGAAATCCTCTGGAAAATCAAAAGTTGCAAATTAGTTTTAGAGAAAATGTTGTTAATTGTCACCACGGTGTTAAAAGCCGGTGTACGTGCGGAAGTATACGTATGATTCTGAGTCAAGCGACTCAAACTACATTTACAATATTTAGTTAAAAAGTTGAAAGAGACAATTTTGTATTCTACCTTCACTCCCGTCCAGACTATAGACTCGATCTGGATCCGACACAATTCCTGAGGACGAGCTAATCACAGAAACGCGTTGGTGTTCGCTGAAAAGTCCATCAGGCCAGAGAGACAGGTCCAACATCTTATCATCGTTCCTAGAACTATGTGATTCCCCAGTACTGCTCACGGTGGTAGTGGACGAGGACATTTTCTGAGTGGTATAGTCCGAAGAGCTGTTGGGTAGGAGCACTTTGTGGTTGGAGAGCTGGAACTGATGCGTGGAGCGACAGAGGAGCAGGAGGTGTCTGGAAACGGACTCTGTGGCTCCATTAAATGATAATTTCTCCGTGGCAATCCCACCACAAGACGCTCTTCCTCGTATCTCAAATTTCTTTCTCTGTTGTCCAGAAATTACAAAGGAATTAGAATACATTATTCTCCAGGCCAAGGAATGGCCTTGACATAGCCTCACGTGCGAACCCGAACGAGAAGGTAACAATAGTTAACACCTCTAGGCTACAGAATGAGAGAGAAGAAAAATGCTATCTACTCTGAATGATCGCAAGTCCCCTGTCAGTTACACTCTTCTACGCCTAAGTATCTCTATAAATCATCATTGTCAAGGATCAAGGCCATCAGTCCAAGAAACACGCTCAGAAATTGAATTTACATTTGAATGCTTCCTTCACTTACCTCGAAGTAGAGCTTCGTTATTTTAGCCCATAGGAAAGTTATTTTCGGCTGCTCTGGAATCTCATTCCGACCCGTTCCATTCTATCATCAGAAGAAAAAACATTTTAAAATCTTATCCGATTAAAAAGAAGCGTATCAAATGGTTCAAGATCATTCCACCTGATAGACTTCAATTCCTTTGGGGGTCACTCCAATCCAGGCCGGACTCTCTCTCCCGTCCTTCCGAAGGCTCATTCCGTAGAGATGCATATTGTAGATGGGGACGAGGGCTCGGATGAAGGCAGCCCGTGCAGCATCCTGACTCAGTCCAGCCAAGCCCTGATGAGCCCTTGTGAGGCTGGCCAAGGCTGCAGAGGCTGAAACGCCGTAGAGAAGCGTGAGGCCTTGAGTCCATCTCGGTCCTTCCTGACATGGTCTCCAGTCACCCAATTCACTCTGGAGGGCATAGGCCACGGGCTGGATCAGGTTTGTAGACACTCGTCTCGCTGTGATAACATTCTGTCGAACTTGAAGGTAGTAGTGAAGGAGGGATACCACATCACTGGAAAATAATACAAGATTCTAATGAGTTTTAAATTACAAAGAATAGATTGAAGAATTGTAAGATGCCGCAAGCTATATAGATGGACGTCAATTAAATTGCAATAAGGAATAGCTGAATGTCCTGGAACTTGGAACCATGCAAGCAATAACTGAAATCTTGCTGAATCGGCTCTTTGTTGTTGCAGGCTTGTTTCTCTTCAATTCGAAAGCTGGAATTTAAGGTGCGCCTTTTAATTGGAGAATATTTGGAAATGAAACAGGTATAAGATATTCGGGTAGCGATGGAATGTGGTGTGGCCTACCGAATGCAGAATGTGACCTACTGGTGTATTTTCTTTTCGATTTTTGATGGGCACTCTGATGGCGGTGTGGCCGGCCAAAAAGAATTTCACAATTGAAATTGAACGCCTACGTTAAATGCGCTCGGATGGCTTGCGAAAATTGTGGAAGAGATTTTTGATTTCGTTATTTTGAATTCTTAAAGCTTTCAATTACTTGACCACACACTGGGGAATGCAGTATGTGGCGTACTGGTATTATAACCGGTATATTCGGTATATTCGCTCTTCGCTGCTAGAATCAAAATCCGACAACGACCGCTACCTAGCAGCAGCGGCGCTCCTATCCACACTACGCTAAGCACATCTTCATTTTCCGTCTATATTTCCCATATCCAAATCTTATTTTTGGAGAATAGGTTTTAAGATATAATGTTCCCCCTCCGCTTCAAGACGTTCAGACCCGAATTTAACAAAGAAAGGACTTAGGAATGAAAGGACATAAAGCACGAGCATCTTGTCAGCCAGAATGTAAATGGAGGAAACGTTGGATCCCTTTTCAGCTTGACCTCGCCCAACCATCATCTCGACGTGCTCTACTTGCACGCCCGCTTCTTTGTCAAGTCTCTCGCTGTGTTCTCTGACTTCTCGACATGGGATTCCTCAGAGTCAACCATTCATCTTACAACAGATCCTTCGAGAAACCGTGTTATGACAAATGATTCGACAGTGACGGGGGAGGGACGTTATCAGCCGAATGACAAATGAATTTACAACCAACCCGAATGAACTTTCTCAAACCAAGTTTAAAATTCCGAAAATATCCATAACTGGAGTCTGGTCTGTACGAATGAATGGTTTTCTGGAATTTTTCACCCAAAAGTACAATTTAGGAGGGAAAGGATTTCAAGTTCATTCGTGCGGATAATGGGGTGAGCAATTAGTAGTTTATGAGCCTCCGTCAATCAGTGCATAGGGCTCCATATACAAAAACTACTCGGCGTCACAGAAGAAGAAGGGTGCGTTCGGTACAAAGAACATGTCAAAAGGTCTCAGTTTCAAATTCCAAATTACAGGTAAAACTCACAAGTTCTGAGGCAGAGCGTCCAGGTAGAAGTGTACTCGACAGTAGAGGACCAGACTTTTGTTTTCCTATAAAAAAAGGAAATAAAAAATAATCATGAGGTTTGGACGTTCCAGAAAGAGTCTCCGTGTTATTATTGGTTGAGGTAAGAATCTTTGGCTCATTTTGGTCCAGCCAAAAAAGCTAGGCTCTTTTTCTGGATAATGATGATGATGATGATTCTTCCAGAACTCGTTAACATTTTTTCACGAGAGAAGCTGCCCAGCGCAGCAAGCAGCGTCTCGACCAAAAACTTATAATATTATACCCTGTAGTCAAGTCAGGCCAGCATCTATGTCATGTCATTAGAAGGAGATTCAACAGGTATCTCCGAGTCAAGGTAGACAAAATAGTCAAATGAAAACGAAGCTCCGAAGAAGCTTTGCATAAGGGAACATAACATTAACACACTTCAACTTCTTCCAAGGAATCCTGTATTGTTACTCGAACCCAACCAAACCAAACCAGGCTTCCCTTCACAAACATACGGACAGGAAAAAAATGCCTTGAGAGAAAGAATTTCCTAAACGCCTTTATCCCTATAATAATAGTGATACTTTAGAAGAAAAGCATCTTTGAGAGAGAGATGATGCCCAGATACCTTGATTTTTTTTATCTTTGATGGCTTTTGGCTATATTAGAGGCATCCCAACAAAACGAAGCATAAAACATAGTCAAGGAGAAGTTGGGAATTTCTCTCGAATAAAATAAAGGCGGATCGGGCGGACGCACCTTGTAACGACGAGTAAGAAAAAAAAACGCTGAAGGTACTGACTGGGTTGCCTTTTGAAAAACGCGTAAATTTTTTCTTTGGTTTTCAAAGAGCTACTGGAATTACTTAGGCTTGGGCCAAGAAGAATGAGTAGATAAAAAATGCCGCTAGCCATACATACTTTGTCTGCCTTCAACACGAGAAAAGGAGGGTGACGTAAGTTTTTGAGATTAATGAAAAACCAAACCAGTGCTTCGAGTCAAGTGTTTCTTGAGTTCTAACCCGGTTCAAAGCTGTTTTTGTCAAAATTATAATGAATTAGATAGAATCAAGAATCAAGTACAAATGCCCAATCGTCTCACTGATCTCGTAGTACGGTATGAGGTTAGTTTTAAGATGGCAAAGGCAAAAGTAATGATTAAATTTAAAATGCTTGTATGATGTGTTCAATATATTGAAGTCCCAAAATCCAAATTA
The DNA here is from genome assembly GCA_034694905.1 of Ceratophysella granulata. Taxonomy (NCBI): domain Eukaryota; kingdom Metazoa; phylum Arthropoda; class Collembola; order Poduromorpha; family Hypogastruridae; genus Ceratophysella; species Ceratophysella granulata. Next base: position 12,999 of record JAQFYU010001587.1, read on the forward strand.
CCGCGATGTTAAATTACAAGTTTTTTTGGAAACACAAAATATTTTCGTATTTTCAAAATGCAAATAACAAAGATACAAAATTAATCTGAATAAAGATATTTTAAACTAAACCACAGAACCATATGATCCTGCTGATTCGGCGGCCGTGCCGTTTTCATTGATTCTTATTCACATGTTTACACATGTTTATAATCAAAAATGTACTTTTTCAAGTTCAACAGGGGAATAATTTTTTTGAAGCGATATCCTTCAATATAAAAATTGAAATGTACATGCTAGGATCAGCATCCCGAAAACGGCCAACGGATGTTTTGAAGAAACGACCATAGCCCGAAATAATTTAAGATTCTTACTGAGATTTAATTTGTGGCACTGCCATGTATGTTCATGTATGTGTACTTATGTAACAAACCTATTCAAGTTATTATATCTACATATACTAGAAAGAACAACATATTTTACCGAAGTTTGGTTAGGTTTGACAAGCTTTGTATTTACTTAACAAAATTATTCTAAATTCCTGAAACATTGTAGTCTGGGGCGTTTAAATTAGCAAATCTAAACAATCCAAAATATGTCGAGATTATGTATTAAGGTCGTGTTTGGTTAGGTTTTAATTGATTTTGAAAAATTTCAAAATTTTGAGGAACTTTTCGGGCATTGGTCGTTTTTGGGTTCTAGAGCTCTGGCTCCTAATCCTAACACAATATGTCAACTAAACTAAGTATGCCAGTATATCACAAAATCGGAATTAGGAATCGAATAATAGAAATTGCTAATGACAAATGATGAACTGCTTCGAGAACCAATGGTTTATCAGGATTTTTTGTACAATTTTTTATAATTCATCGGAAAAAAGTTTGGTTACTGCCAAATGGAATGAAACTCAGAGTCGTGACTTCATCCTGAGTTGAATTATATCAACCTTCAATACAAGTTTTTTCTCTTCTTCCCCAGCATCCCTGCTCATCACCATCGACTCGAAGATGATGAATGCATTATGGGTAAATCTGACCAACAACAACTGGTCTCCTGTCCTGCTTCAATCTATACACCTAGTCGACATTAACATTCCTGTGGACCAGAAAAACAACCAATTTTACTTAAATGCTTTGGGGTCTGGGGTCTCTGGAATCAGCGTTTCCTTCGAAGAAGAACAGGGAAACCCATAAGTTTCAAAGAAAATATAAAATAAATATAATGTATGGCCCTGTTCATATTCCTTTGGGAAGAAGGGCTCATGGACCCTTATGCTTGCAGTTAGTTGTTTTAGAACAAGGACCAACTGTGGATTTTCAACTTTCAACTTCAAC
>JAQFYU010001588.1:0-14308 GCA_034694905.1 Ceratophysella granulata
TCATGACTATACGATACATTTACGCGAATTGAAACTTGAGACGTGTTGACCAACCGTTAGACAATAAAACTATTCGTAGCCACTTCACCAGTTATTTTACCTCCTCTTCTGTGTGTAATTGCAAAAGCACTTTTCTCCGTTGTGAATTGTGAACTTGGTTAACTAACATACATAAGTCTGTCCAAGCTGTCATGGAATATCCGCATGTCATGCTCCTCCGAAGAATATTAGCAAGTGGAATCTCAAATCCTCATTCATTACCATTATCTTCCCATCACTCATTCGATTATCTTCGAGACTCTGCGACAGGTATTTGTAGTTCATGGGACAGAGGGGCGTATGTGAAACCTAGTTCGAGCTTCGAGCAAACTGAAGATGGGCCAGGGAGAGTCTCTTCAAAACTCCTTAGTAATCCTCTTAAAACAAAAGACTGCTGAAAATAGGGTGGGGACTTTAAATGCAGGAGACAGCATAGTTGCACGGATTAACAATTTATTGTATTCTTGGTGGTGGCATAGCATTACTAAGTTTCAGATTTATAGTTGAGGTGAGGCATGAGTTGCCCTATTTTTCAAAATTTTGATTATGGGCATGAGTTGCCCTATTTTCAAATTTTTATAATGGCCATGAATTTTCAAAATTTTTATAATGGGCATGAATTGTCCTATTTTCAAAATTTTGATAAGTATAGGGCACTCTTGAATTATTTTTCATGTTTATTTTTCTTCCGCAAATGAAGACATTTAAATGTAATACATAAATCAGCAAATATGGCATAATTTAATTCCCTGGATAAAAATTTGACCAAACAAATTCGATAAACTGATTAGTCCGTCTCCACGAACTGACACGACAGTAACAGTTACATAGAACTATAGCCTCGTAACCCATTAGTTTGGTGTTGTCATTCTACCATTACAATTCTATTTAGCAATGAATGAAGAAAAAAACTAACTCAATATTGTGTTTCACATCCTCTTCTGTTTTGCTCTGTTTTCCTTGGCTTGATGGTTAGTGTTAGTTAAGATTTGATGTTCAGGTGGAGAGATAGGGATGTTAGCAGAGAAAGTCATGCGTGACGCGGCGTCTGCATTTAATGTAAACTTATTTACGCTGATACGGATATGCCCATGCCCTTCAATCTTCGCATTTGCACTGCACTAGCCCCAGAAGTTATGCTTACAAATTCCTGTTTGCAGTTTATCCCACACAAATGAAGCCATAGCAATTGATAATTAGGGTTAATCAATTAAAGACAAAAGTAAACAGATCATGTTAGGGTTGAATGCTTTCCTTTATAGCTTGATGCTCAAGATAAATTTCGTGCATTTTCCAAACGAAGTGTCAATTCAATTCAATGGCTTCTACTGAATGTTGTACGAGTATTGTACTTCTTTGGATTATGCAAATGAATGTGAATGGTAACGAAATCAGCACAAATTTCTCACGCATTATCCCATGTGACATTGTGTTGTATTTTGTACATTTGGATTAATTAACAACATTGGTAAGAAATGCCTGTTTTCGAGATTTGTCTGCCACACGTATTCGTCTCAGAGGATGAGGTATTCAGGGTATAGGCCCCCACGTTATACAATCAACTGAAGCTTTGCACGATAAATTTAACACTACAAATTCATTCACAAGGGATTCAATAAATAAAGTAATCCGTGGAAGGGAGTGCACGGCTGGTCAACTTCAGTTGCCAGTTTTGCATAACTTTAATATGTACAATTTGTCAAAAAAAATTAGTGACCTCTTTAAGCTTTTGCATTAATATTAAGCCAAACTTGATAAATTCAATCACTTTATTGTTAATTATTTAAAATAAATGTCTTATAAAATATTATGAAAATTACATTCAATTATTCTATTTGGAAAATAAAATAAATAGAAAAGTGTTACAACTTTCGTGTAGCGATATATACAACCTGATTTTTCAAAAATGTCAGAAAAATCAGACTTTTTCAAAATTTATCAACAGACGGATAGAACAAAGAACAACTGCATCTTATGTTTGTTTCTGCCGTTGATTAGGTTTTTTCTAGTTTATTTATGAAGAGGTGTGAAGCCAACCAATTGATTTAGTTTGCTTGCCCATAAACTCAAATGTCACATGTTTCATTGCGATTTATGACTGTAGTTATGAGAAATCATTCATAATACGAATATAACTTTTTTTTAAATGTGGCTCGACCAAAATGCTAAATTGAAACCAAAAACTCTTTGATAAAAAAGTGATTCAACTTTTAGCACTATGATTTACGATTACGAGATGTGATAATAATATACCACCCAGACACCACAAAACTCTAACCGTATTCATTTCATAATTCAGAACAATCTTAACTCGTTTCTATTCCTAAGACTGGCATGTATCGATATCGATTCAGATCCAGATTCACCCAAAAATAAGAATGCAGAATTCCCAACGAGACCAAACAAGGTAGCCCATTATCCTGATCACCTGTAGTCAACAAAAGTTTGTCTCTCTCAAATTCTCAAAGGAAGTTGAATGGATGGACCACAAAAGACAAGTGACAGAAGATAGGACACCGAGGATCACGCATTATTAGCACAAACTTCAGCTGTAATATTAACGTGCATTGCATGTACGCAGCGTGGACCCAGTAGTCTAACAAACATCTTCACCCGAGCTTAGACTTTTAGGCCTTTTACCATCGGATTTAGTTTCCTGAATATCTAGATGTCCTACTGAAAGTATCACACAAAAGCGCTGTACAAAAATGACCATCAAAAGCCCAAGTCAACAATGAAATATTTTTACAAATACACGAGATTAATTACACATTTAAAGTAAATCTAAAAAAAAGAATACCAATTCCAAAAACTCTAACTCATCGAATAATTTTGAGCTTTCCTATTCTTTTCCATCTGATTTTATTTCGTAGTACTATTTAAATTTAGATTTTTAATATGATGGAATCTATGTGTAATTGATTCAACGCCGATCCATGTTTTAATGGCAATATATTTTCATTCTCTTAAAATGTTGATCGATTCATTTTATATTGCTTGAAAATACGCACATGAGACATTATGACTTTGACATTCTATGGACGTTCAAGATCCTAAAACTTAATCTTCAAAACCCTCAACTTCTTACCTTGCGAATCTCCCCCACGGATCCACTTATCCTCATACTCCTTGCTTACTAACCCTAACCTAAACTTTTTCCTAGGCCGGATTATTGTATTTTTAGTGTCACTGGGCTTGGCTTGAAGGCAAGGGCTAAATTGGTAGTGTAATCAAATGAGGATGGAAGACCAAAGTCTGAGGCTCCCATTGTTCAATTGGAATTACGAGGAAGCACATGCCTTCTTCCCTCTTCCATCCCATCTCTTCTGCCCACAAACGTTTTTCGCAAAGCCACGCCACAAATCCACACAAATTGTTTTGCATTGTTAAGAACATTCTAAGAAATTCATGTAGACTGTGCAGTTGAAATGTGGAATTCCGTGCCTGGTAGAACCTGGATTGTTTCTAATTACACCGGACTGACACGGTTTCTCCGGCTATTCTTTAGTGCTAGTTCTGTGCAAAGTTCAAGTTATGATAATGGATCAAGATGAAATTAGAATTACGTTGGGATTAATTCAATTATTAAATGACAAGGACTACACATAACTGCCGGACAGAAGTTGCTACTTTAAAATATTTTATATGAAATTGTGAGTTGGGATAAATCAGCAAAATTTGGACTCAACGGAGACCGAATCGGGAGCTACCAGTGGCAATTATGTTCGGAAGAAGTGGACAAATGTTTCCTCGGGTAAGTGTAGCAACTCACATTTCGATTAAGTTACATTTTAGTATAAGTAAGCCTTGTTTAGAAGCGCATTTTAACTGCGTCAAATATTAAATACGGTACTTTTAAACGGAAAGGTCAGCTTAATTGTAAAAAAATCAAAATACAAAGTACATATAATATCAACATTATATTTTAAAAATATAGCCGTAAGATAAATCAACTGACAACGTTTAAAATAGTTAGTACGGTGCTGCTAGAATAACTGACAGCCTAGTGATTTCGCATTAGATCTCAGGCACAAACTTTGAAGACGTTAATGCTTATTGTTTCAAACTCCAAAACTTGACATAATTTGCTTATCACACCGTAGCTCCATATGAATTTGAGAATAAATGTAGTCATATAAGTCATAATATTTGAATCCCATGGCCAGACAACTGACTAATCGCTTTGTCACTAGATTTACACATTCAAACATGGCACAAGCTTTGAAGCGTCCCCATAACACATCGCTTAATGATTGATTGCGAATTCACAGAAATTCCATATAACGTACTGTGGCGTGAAAAAGATAAATTCAATTTTTAATTTGGTTTCTGAACACACGTTTGCCTTTTCGACTGAGTGCTGATTACAGTTAGAACTATCTGTGGACGAATCTGAGCGTAGTAATCCAGGCCAGGTGAGATGGGATGTTTACATGTGTGAGTCTATGTATTAAGCATCATTGTTACCGCATCCTCCTAAACTCACACGTTTCGCATAAGACAGAAATCGAGGAAAGGCAGACGAAATGAATTCGCAATTGTGCACTCCTGGTCTATTTGAGCATTCATCTGGAATCTGTTTCAATACAGTATAGTATACAGTGAAAATAAGTTTAACCAGGATTTGGGAAGATGTTCATTTATACCAGTAGCAATTTTGAAATTTGATGCGCTATGAGATTGACATGGCGAAATTACAGTTGGAAGCTTACGACCAGCAATTATTATGTAATCGTTGCACTGCATATTATTATATAACACGGAATAAATTCATAATCAAAATCAAACTGAAGAACCAAACGATTGGTGCTTCTTTGGCGCCATGAATACCTGCAAATGTCTCCGAGAAATTAAGGAACGCAGACGCAGATGGACTTAAAATCAATCCGATAAACCCCAAATTTGACACTCGGTTGGTTAAGATAAGCCACTGAAGGAACAAATGAATTGTAAGCCCGACAAGTAAATTTGTATTCGCGCAACGCGTGAATGAAATGCGAATACTTTTAATTACAGGAAGAATTCGAAATAGCAGTGAAACATGGATTTTGCTTTTCACTACATATATCAGCAGTACACAAACAATAAGATCGTTGAGTTTTGAATTGAAGATTGCGTTACGAGTTAAGATTCTTTAATGTTCGTGGGCGGGTGCAGTGTACTGCATTGTAAATCAAGTGTAAGTTCTTAAAACAACTTTCCCAAAGTAATGGAATGACAATGACTCACACTCACGATTTACGATCTACCTGCTCGAATTTCAAGATCCGGCATCCGGTTCCTATTTCTAAACATATTGAATGGTGCCATATGTTATGGCAAAACAATATCGACTGGAATATGTAATGCAATTACAAATTATTGAAAGGCTTGCTAAAAATAATTGCTACAATTGCTCGCCATAAATAGTATCATACTCGAAAGAGTAAGCTTAATCCTTATCCCAAATGTAATCCGTAACTGAACTGAATTGTGTTTTCAGAGAGCATACCACGACGCCATATATGAGCAAGAGTACGGATCAGACCAGGAAGATGACTGCTGTCGCGGACGCGGGTTGGCCGGTGTTCTCTGCTGGTTCCTCAGCGTCATCATTCTTGTTGGCTTAGCCGCTTCAGTCATTCTCACCGTCTTCTTCGTCCTCAAAAGTAAGATTCAACATTATGGCTATTTTGTGCAGGGCTGATCGAAAACAAAGAGTGAACTGGACAGGTCTTTAAAATTAGTTCAACCAAAGATTTATTTAGTATTCTATCCCTATATTATCGTAGATTGCATTCAAATCTATTTTTGGTCAGGTTGCTACATTTATATTTTGTATGCATCCAAATAAGAAACGGCACCTAACTGTGTGTGGCTTGTAATGAATATTCGTGATCACAAGATTAATATTGTTTGTATGTTGCATGCCTGCCTCAAGGGCTCTTGGGTGATGCTTTAGTGTTCTATTCTGATCTACTGTCAATGATTGACTTTAATCCGAGTGTCTCACACTCAGATAGCTCGAAAGCTATTAACATGGACCGTAGAGGACCATCTTTCCGTTGTGAGACGAATAGGATGTTAAGATGTAATATTGTGATGCGAATGTCATGTTTAATTCTCAATCCAATTGTCATCATCACTGTCCTTTCAATTGAACTCCGTGAGGTCGGTAGTCAAGCGAGTCAATTGATCCTAATTTTCAGGAGCATCCTTCTTCCTGAGATAAAGCAAACATGAGCTAAATCATCTTCAGGCATTACAGAGGAACCGAAGCATGACGAAACTTTGGGAAATTGAGTTTGAGCATTCATTGAGCAGAAATCTATGTAACCTGTGTGATTGTAAGACATTCGCATTCATCGGCGTGAACTAACCTAGGATGGAAATACGAATTACGATACGAATACGGAGTTTTAACAAAAAATCAACTGAGAGTACGAGAACACTCCACAGACAGACATTCGAAAATCCGACTTTTTTCTCAATGCAAAAACATGCCTATGCAAATGTTAGGACCACGTCTTCGTGTGCAGAATTCAGGGTTTAAAAAATGCTTGTCGACGTAAACCAGACACACGTGTTTCATCGGAAGCAATTGTTGTATTGTGTGCATAAAGTTTTTGTTGAACTTTACCGTTCCTGTTCCGGGTGATTGGTAGGAAATAAGCTCCTCAGATTTTACATGACTAAATCCATCTGTAAGAGCATCATTATTTGACATACAAACTATGCAAATTTGGTATGCAGAAACAATACACACATTCGTCAAATTTAAGATACTGAGATTTGAGACTTTGGGGTCGTCGCTGTTCAGGATTTCAATTCTGCAATGACGATTCGTAGGTCACAGGCACCAGGCGCTCCCAAATAGTAAACTATGCCACACACGGTTCAAATTCACATTTTCAGATGACCACGATTGTTTAATCTCACAAGATTTCATTGTAAATCCACTTGAGGAATTGTAATAGAATTTATATTTAAAAATATATCAATTTAAATTTTTCAATTAATACATGGTTATACAAAGAAGGATGTAAGTTTGTGGAGTTGCAATGCAATTGAATTCTAGTGTCCATCAGAAGCCGTAGATGAGACCAAAGATTACTTCCCTTAATTACGTATCTGTCTGAAAACTGTTTAGTGTTAGTGAGGGTGATAATGAATTTTCTAATCTTGAATCTGATATGATGATGTGGGACTATTACGTCGTTTCCCTTTTTCTGGTTCGCTTTTTACTGGCATGAACGTTTCAGGCCACTAATTTCAAAATACAATTTCTGAAACCCTTAATGAAGGGAAAATGAGGGCTTCTTGGAGTGACAATACAAGCATTAACTTTTAATTGCCTCCTCAGCTAACAATGATTGCGAGAGAATGAGTTCTCTCAACTGTTGAATTGGGGATTCTTCAGATCCCATGTGTCTATTTTTATTTACTCAGCACTTCACACACTTTTCAAGACTAGACAGTTTTTTGTGAGTCGACATTTTTAAACGTGCAGGGTGATACATCTCTGTACAAGTTGATGGACAAATGCTTTTCCAGGAAAGCAAAGTTGTCTGCGATCACGAGATAAGTTCAAACTTTAAAAAATTAAATTTTGAAATTTTGACTTTTTTTGTGAATGTAGGTCGGAATCTCATGGGAAGTGCGTCTACGCCTGCTGGGGATGACTTGGATCTTCTATATGGTTACGGGAATCCGACTAGTCAGAATAACAAACCTAATCTCAATACTATTTACGAAGGAACCGGACAGGACACGGATTATTACAGCTCTACAGCAATGAGTCCTTCCACAACGACGCCGTCCACAACAATTAGGACGACCACACCAGGATTCACATTTGATTTCACTTCCACGCCGAGTCAGCGGATGTCAACTCAGGCAACAGTGTCAACAGGTCTTTCAAGTCGAACCAGAAGGACAACAACCACAACTGCTACTCCGCCTTCGCGGCGTGTTCAGGAAACGCCAAACCAGACTTCGAGTTTCGTGACTACGAGTACAACGACTAAGGTATTTTCAATATGTCTCGAAATAATTGAAGTAATGAACCGTAGATACTTGTAATAGTTCATGTTAGGAATACGTACTCACATAAAATGGACTTAGGCACATGTCAAGGCTAATCACATTCAACGATGATCTGGAAGTTGAAATTTAAATTTAATAGAGCTCGTTACCCTGGAACTGGAAGTGTGTGAAAATTCAACTCTTCAAAGCAATAACTGAAAGTAGAAGTTGCGAGTGCTTTAAAAAAGCTAAAAATCATATTTCATTTTTCATTGCTGAATAGAATAATATTAAGATTGCACAGACTATACAAACGCACAGGCCCAATGCAGCCCAATTCAGGCAGATGTCGATTAAATGTTTATATTTGACATTATAAAATAACACACAATGCACGACGACTGCAGAGAATCAAGATTGAAGAAAACCCCACCTTGACTATTGCGTTGATAAGCGTTTTGTTCTACATATTGTTGTTGCACTTGGTCGTGCTAAAAAGCTTATGGAGAGGAAAATTAGTGTCTCAGATGCCACAGAACGGAGCTGTGGTTTACTTAACTTTTTCATTTGAATCAATTCTGCATTCACTAACAATCACAATTGAAAGGAAAGTATTTTCTTGGCTCATAATCATAATTTTCGGCTCCTGTCGTATGTCGTATATGTAAGCTATATGTTCTAGAGTAAGGTTCATTTGTGGATTGCAGTAATACTTGGCTTGAAAATAATTCAACAAATTAAATATACGATTTATGCATGAGATGTCAGTCATTGTTTACAGGATAATCCATAACTCGTAAATGAATAGCTTACAGTAAACACGGGGAGGTAAAAGTTGTCAACGCCTTTCAACTGTGAAAACATGACGCTGAATGCACTTTTAAATTATATGTTATGGCAGATAATACAGCTATGTAGATTACGTTTGATGTTTCAATTAAATGAAGTTTCACTTTTAGAAGCGCAGGATGTAGATATTCAAAATGCATGACTCTTTTTTTTATCTAAATTAAGATATCTCTGCATATTACATAAATAGCGACTTTTCACTTCAGAGAATGAGTCGGTATCGGTAATCGGGAAACCACTGGTTGAGCGGTTTTGGTATCCTCAAAAATCGAATCGAAACCATATTCAGGGTTCAGGGTAACTGAAATCCTTGGAAAAAATAAAGATAACGAGTACATTACATAATCTCTGGACAAAACCAAAAAGTAGTTAAGCTTCATGACACTTGAACATTGATTGAATTTTGAAATATCTGCTTTTAAATTCTTTCAGATTACGGAACGAGTTCAATCTCCAACGACAACCCAGCCCTCCATGTTCCAGTTCATTTTTGACACTATGAACACGTATAAGAATCCTAAATTAGGAAACTCTCGTGAGCCCATTTCCAGAGAAGAGACCACAGTTCGAGAGGACATCTTGAGTAATGAAAGCAGCAATCGAAGAATTGAGTATTCAACATCACGGCCAGCATCAGGTCAACAATTCTCAGCTGAAACAACGCACGTTCTCTTCTCAATGCCACCGTCCATGCAAACGTCTACAACGACTTCAATGCGCCGACGCCCCACACGCCACCCGCCGCTCAAAACCTTCAGCTCAACTTCAACTGAAAATTCGGAACAAGATCGAGAATCCGCGTCTTCCGAAAGATCTGTTAATAAGCGTCATCAGCACTATGGAATCCGTCCACAAAGTACGTCAACAAGCACTTCAACGTCCGAAGCGACAGTAGCTCAGGATCATTCGCCTGACCATACACAGAGTGATGCGCATGATCACAGTCATGGTCATGACCATACACATGGTCACACGCATGCTCATACGCAGGATCATACGCATGATCACACGCATGATCACACGTACGGTCAAACACAAGGACACGCGCCTGACCATACCCAAAGTCACACGAAATACTATACACATGACGACACACAAGATCACACGCATGAGTTGACGCATGATCAAGAACCTTCAACATCAAGTTCAGCGCCGAGTAGTAGCTCGACTTCAACAGCTTCAACAACTACAACAGTGAAAAATCGAGAAGATCTCCTTGCCCGAATTATTAAGAACCTGGCACCCAAATTCAGAAATAAAACAGAAATATTTTCTTCACTAGAAAGAAACACACCCAGTACTGGTAACCTACGAATCCGAACCAAAATCCGGAAGCCAACAAGTACCACAACTGATACCACTCCGAAAACTTACACCAGCGCAACTTCTTCCGCAAATGAGAAAGATCGCGCCGACTTCAAGCACAGTGGACAGCGAGGAGTTCACCAACCCATTGAAATTGTACAAGCACCAGCATTTGTCCAAGAAAACTTGCCTTCCACAACTGACAATCAGTTTCTGGACATTCTCGTGGGCAGTGAAGACCATAAAACTCTGTTTACCAAGGAAACGGATGCTGGAATCATTACCTCAGCAATTCTTCCACCTTGGTACGTCAATGAAACGACAGGGAACGAAACTTCGACGAGCGAAGGACCTATCGAAGGTCCACCAGCGAAACAACCAGAACCCGAAGAGCCCATGAATTCTTCAGCAAGTTCTCATCATACGGTGCAAGACATGGGACAACTGTTCAAGAATATTTTCTCAAACTCTGACTCTCCTCCGTCAGGGTCAAAATTCAGTAACAGTCGCGTTTCTCCCGATCAACAGACTCAAGAAACTCAAAGACCTTCGTTCAAGGACCTATTGAAGGAATTGTCGCCCATCTTTCCATCGAGTAGTTCAGCTCCAGCCAGAGATAATATGAACCCGTTCCATTACGGACCTGGAACCGGATTGAACTTCTACCCGGAAGACCAAGCCCACGGTCACGCCGGTGTGCATGAGCATATCCATCACTATGAGCTGAACCATGGGCACAGTCATTTCCAGACACCAACTCATGATCAGGCTCATCTCCAGACCTCTGTCCAAAATCATGACCACGTCCGTTTTGAGCAGGACCCCGAAGACGGCGAGGAATTGGAAAATTCTCCAAGTCACGTGATTGACATACAGTATGACCCAAAGACGCAACCAGAAATTATTATCGAGCCTGATGCGCCTGCAGATTACAGCTACGGCTATGGGGATTTTGTGCACGAACGAGAACCTCTTTCTGCAGGTTCAGAAGTCCAACCGCAAATCGTTTCGCCACCACCAGAAGCAACCCAACCTGTCTATAATCCTATCAGACAGGCACTTCGACGACCTGTCACAACTCCAGAAACGGATCAATCCACAGTGGAGCAAACCCGAGTTCAGAGTCAAGATATCCAACTAGTCGCACCAGCATTAGCCGAATCCAATGAAGGGAGTAAGAAGTTGAACGAGAATATTGAACCCGGACGCAAAGATGAGACTCAAATCTTGCCCGCTCAAGAACCAGCAGAGCCCAACGCGGCTGAAGAAGATGATAATTATGAATCGAACAGAGAAGAGCTTAAGCAGAATTCGAATGAACGATTTCAGTATGACGAATATGAACAAGAGTTCCCTCCAATTTCCAATGGTCACAGCAGTGGCGTAATTCTGGAACGACAACCAGTGCTTCAACTGGACAAAACACTCTACCGACAATCCCAGCTTCCAAGTCCCAGACCAGCTGCAGATTTCTCAAAACGAATCCAAGTTGCCACTTCAGCTCCCACGACCACTCAGAGAGTTCATGCAATTTTCGCCGTTACATACACGACGACGGAGAAACCAGACCAAATTTCCACCACGAAACTAACAATCTCGGAATCAAATACTCCACAAAATGCTTCTGGCTTCGTGGCACCCGAATTCATTAACTTCCATTCAAATGTGTACAGTTTCAAACCGTCCGTGTCATCCGGTGGTTTCCTGCCCACAAGCGGGGAGAGCTGGAGGCCGGTTCTCTACGATAGTGCTGAAGGTACCCAGCAGTCTGGACCCGGACGATTCCAGGAATCTCGACCCATACCAATTCAGCCCTCCTTCCAGTACCCAGCCGCCCCAACGACCCCTGATGCTCCACAGGACTATGACCAAAGTGTTGAGGAAGCGAATAATATTCGACAAGATGGTGAAAAACCCGCTTATTCTCCTTCACGTGTTCCAATTAAACCGTCTCAACCTATTCCATCCCCACCACAAGCACAAACCCGACTCAAGTTCCCTTACCCAGAACCACAAGACTCCTCAGCTTCTGGAATTGACCGTTCTAAGTACATGTACCGCCCAGCCCCACCACCTATTGTTATGAGAAGAACGCCACAACAGAGCATGCCTTATTTACCGAACCGAAGGAAAACGTCTCCGACTTTTCCCCGAATCCCGCCTCACTACCTCAACCAACAACAACAAATTCAGCAACAGCAGATGCTCAAACAACGTCTGTTTCAGCAACATTTGGCAAGAATGCGGAAGCGCGGAAACATCCAATGGCCCAATAATGAGCACCAACAACATAACATGGACTCCCGGCTTCAGCAGCAATTCCCACAGCCACCTAACAGAAGGCAGGGCTAAATGCTGTAGTTACTATTCCAGTATTCACGAATTTGAGGAAGTCTATTATTTAAAATATGTTTATCTATAGGGCTTGTTTTTTTAACAATATTATTTTTGTAAAAATCAGATTAGTTACTTTAGAGGTTTTAGGTTGCGTGTAAATGTATCTTGAAGAACTTATTAGGGTTTTAGTCAATATTTAAATTATTGGAAAAGGTAAAATCTCGTTATAGTGATACAGACAGACAGCACCAATAATGGTTTTACAATTAAGAGTTTAAGATCTTCTGCACCTAGCTTTAATATGTGTAATTGCTTTGTTTTATATGTAATGTACTGTAATAAAATTAAGTTTGGTTGAAATTCCATGGAAGCAAAATAGGATTCCGGAATTCAATGAACGATAATTATGTCCGAGGACCTTAAACAAATGTTGCAAATACGCTTTCATAAATACCACATCATTTTGCGGTATTGACGTTTTATGATGACTCACTGATTCCTTACTTTTTACCTAAGCTGTGTCATGTGGACTCATGTGTAGAAAATAATCCAGACATCCAGCTTGCAGGACCTGGAAATTAAGTTTTTAGAAAGACAATCGGCCGACGTAACGTTGCGAGTCGAGTTGCGAGTTGCGATGCGAACCAAACACTGACCCGGGTCTTTATGCCGAGATGACAGGAACTCTAATGTACGAATTTCAAAACCAGTCTCAGAGGAAGATCCATGATTACAACTTGATAGCCTTTGTTTATTCGATTTCTTGTGTGGTGTGTGGATTTGAAGAGTGGAATTGTATTTTGTTGTTTTGTGCTTAATGCTAAAACTTTCTAAGGATATTAATTCGCAGATTCCAAAAGTGACAATTTCTGGCCACGTCATCGTCAACTCTAGTCATCATTTATCGTTCAGACTTCAGAGTCTGTAGTTTTTAGTTTCATTCAACCAACCAGATGTAACCATAGTTACAACAAAATATTCTTCACAATTTACAATCAAAGCAGCCACAAGCAACACCACGTAAGCTAAATCTGATTGATAGGTGCTTTTGAATTTCCTTGAAATTGAAAATTGATCGGTCTTAAATTTAATCGAAATTCAAAGAAAAAATTCGTTCTAAAATACTCGACATTAAATTGCCAAAATCACAACTGAACAGCTTTTCCAAAATCGGTTTAAGACAAAATAAATGAATCAGGATGTTGTGGGAGTTCAATCCATGTATGACATAATGTGATGTCACTGTCACTTCTGTCATTGTGATGTGATGTGGGGTGTCGTACCCTACCACCTACCACACTACTAATTATGTCGTCTGGAATTTGATTGACTGATCGAGCTAAACTGTAATGTCAATATCGAATTTTTTTTTGTGGTGCGTGCAGTTGCAGCATAGAATTAATATTAACTGGTCATGGTCACTCGACACTCAATCCCCGTTGTATATTTTACTTGTAGTAATATTTTGTATATTGTTGGATTGCAATCACGCAAGCCATGCTGGTATCTGTATCTGTAGTGTAATGCAAGTTATATACAGCCTGTCTCAGAAAGGACCGACACCCTTTGTTTATTTTTCTTGAAAATAACGATGGAATTAATTTTTTTATATGTTACAGTTACTTGCATTGCCATACACTTGCAGTAAGAATGTCAATACTTATATTGTTCCACTATTGTTTCGGACTGCCTTAACATATGAAGCAAGTATTTAGTGATTGTTGCCATGCCAAAATCATTTGGGGATGTCGGTCCTTTTTGAGACAGGCTGTAT
>JAQFYU010001589.1:0-14308 GCA_034694905.1 Ceratophysella granulata
TCGATTTCCTTCCCAACTATTGTGTCTAAAATTCTACAAAAATTCTTTGGTTTTGCTTTGGTTTGAGTTTTATGGATGGACTCTTCCTCCATTGTATTCTTCCTTCCCGTCTCTCCTTCTCGTCTCTCTGAATCTGCTGAACCTGGCCTGCTGGCTGGGTTTCTTCTTCTCTTCTTGATCCGAATGTTCTCTGCTGTGTATATGCATAATGCAATAGTATAGCAACCACCTATGTGTAAGATAAGCCAGACCTCTGCTATCTCCAGAATCGGAAGGATGCGATTGATAGATGGATGCAGCTTCATTGTTTCTATTTATGTGCGAAATGTGCGGCTAAACTAACACTCTGTAAATCTAATTTAATAGAGCAGAATAATACCCAAAACCATGTGCTTATGGTTAATTTTGTGATTAGGTTTATATCGAAATTGTATATACTTTTTTTTTTGAATGTCGATGCAAAATGTTGATCTGGTAGAAATAGAGAGTAAGATGCAGTATGCAGTGAGTAAATGAGAGAGAAGCAGAACTGAATAAGTACTTGTTTTGATCTTAGGTTTCAAATACGAGTTTTTATTTTCAGTTGAGATCTTTCGAGTACAGAAATAGAGGTTCAATCCTGTGCCGTTACCCAAAATATTAAGGAGATTGGTCAATATACTCACGGAAACTATTCCGAATTCTTAGCGGCTTTTACTCTTTTACTGCACAGACATAAATACTAGAATTTTCCGAGTACGACTTATAGCTTGAGGTGTTGTCCGTCTTCGTTGATAGAACAAGCTGGGGATATGTCCTGAAACATCAGTAACTCAAAGGCAGTACTGCTGTGACAGGACAATATCCTAGCATTGTGCATAATGGTGATCCTGTCTGAAGCTGAAGATCCTGATCCTGATCCTGGCCCTGGCTTCCTCCTCGTGACCCTGTAGCAGTAGCAGAGGCCAGAACAATTCTTCCCAATTCCAATCCAGAAGAAATGCAAGAACTTCACAGATCACTCAATCCCTTCCACCAGGGTTCACAAAGGTCGGATTTTCATGTTGCCCGAGTCTGGCCTGTTGAGGGCTGAGTTGTTGACTGGGCAATGAACCTGTTTGAGTGGCTGGACACTTGGTAGGGTCGAGGGCGGGTTACAAGGGGCCGAGGAACTGGAGTGAGCTTGAGTTGGTGTGCTGACGGAGGACGGGTTTTTGAGTCCGAAGTGGAAGCCCAAGTTGCAGATGAAGAATGCAGGAAGTACGGAGTGAAAGTTGGGAGAAAGGCAGGCAAAGAGCCTAATCGATCATGATGGAGGAACTGGGCTATATGGTTGGCCAGACATGGGCGCCGGCGTCCCCTTCCACAATGAAACAACCCAGAGTTCCAGAGTAGCTCCTCAGTCCCACACTCTACATTCGCACATGCCACTCTGCGCACTTTCTCCACCGGAACAAACCAAAGCTCAAATCCCTGACTCTCCACGTTCCACTCAGATTCGGATACCTGGACTTGGTCGGAACAATCCCGATCTGGAATACTCACCTGGATACACAGGCGTCTAGCACGAGCTCAGACTACGCCTCCAGGAATGCGAGGATTTTACTCCGATGAGAGCCTTCTCATTTTACATACTCTTCGATTGGATACTTTATACTTTCTACTCTGAACAATGAGATGATAATACTATTGTCCTCATCTTCCTCCCCCTCAAAGAGCTATTAATCTAACTTGGTGCTTCTTGTCTTTCACTTTCACCGAGAAATCGAGACTTCCTTTTTTCAGCTATTTCTTGGAAATTCTTGGCAATGCAAAGCGAACCTGCAGGTGATTCTCATTCTGAAGAACGGAAAACTACGCAATTCATTTACCGTTTAATACAATAAGGAGCAGAGTATTGGCACGAAAGGCAACGTTCGTTTGGAATAGCATTTCAGGGTTTTGACCGGTTCCTGGTGCCCAATTTCCAATCAATACTTTAGCCTTAACATCTAGTATTAGTGTCCTAGTGTTCCCGGGAACATACAGCTCCTTCACCTGCCCGAATAACGTGATGCGAAGAAGGTCTGGTCACGTTCATGTGCTTGAGGTTGCATAATGTTGACTGCCGAGTGAATGTGAGCGTTTGACCGGGTGGCGGGTTCGAGTAACTAACTGCTGTGGATCATGAATACGGTGACTGAATGCGTTTGTGTGGCCAGGAGCATCAGAGAGAACTGAGTTCTGAGCTCCTGGAAATGTATGCACGTATGGTTCATGAAATTAGACTGCTCATCAGATAAGGAGTCCTTAGTAATGCAAAGTAATCCAATAAGGATTGATTTAACATTTGGTGGGATTCGAAATCCTTTCTCGTTCCACTTGGAATTGAAGGGGGACGTTTGTGGCTGAAGCCGAGGGAAAGCAGAGGACCAACTCTGCCCTGTCCCATGTCCATCGTCCACAAAACATTTCCATTTAACCAGTTGTTCCGCAAAGAAGGTTCTGTTAGACCACTTTCCGTCCTTAGTCACAGAAGTGGTATTTTAGTTGAGTTTTGGTGAAGGTAAAGGTACGTTGGTGGTGAAGAAGTTCTTTGTGCAGAAGGTCTGGGTCCAGTACTTTTGTCTGTCAGGAATTCAGGAGGGAGGAGATATTACTTTTGTTATGAGAAGACAAGTGATTTCCATCCAAGCTGGAATTCCTGTTCCAATAATCCGACTCCGACCTCAACTTGTCCTTTCTCCACATTCAGGACTTACTCTTGGAATTCAAAATAATTTGTTCCTCAACTAATAATTTCCTGGAACGCACTTTACGTCAGAGTTAAAGGAAATAGTTACTTCTTTTCTCTATTTCTTCAAACCACTTTCTCCGCCTTCTTGGTTCAATTCTGCCTGGTCCACCTTCTCGTTCCTCGTGACAAGGGACAGACGAGATTCAATTTAATCACGTCAACCCTAACTGCTCACTCAATCATACTTCTGGTCCTGGGGTTTTTGTCTTCTACAGAGTCACTCAACGTCCCTGGTTCAGTTCAGAGTCACATAGTAGAAGGGAAGCTCCAATTATCTATCAAGTATCACAACATAATCACCGATCACCGGGTTCTGGTATTTTGAGGCAGGTGTCAAACACGTCGAAAACTATTTTGGTAAAATTTGGAAATAGGCACATTAAATGTAGAATTGATTTCGACTTTTGATTAATCGTTCGTATACATACTAAAATTTCTTGTAAATGTCAGAATTTTCAGTGTTCAGGTTCAGAGTTAAGCTACTACCAGAGCCAGACGAACTTGTAGGGCTTCGGGCTTCGGTATTTCGAATTTGTATTCACTCATGATTCCGATTCATAACTTCAAATGACAGGTATTCATTCCTATAGTGCATAAAGGCTAAAGGCTTTAAATAGCTCGACGATGAAATTCCGAGGGCCAGATTCAAACGGCTCCCATTCTGACTTAAATTACCAAGGCCGATACCAACTTCGATTTTGATACCTATTCAGGAGTCAAGAGTCAAATTCTGACATCGATTCGCGATACAAAATATGATACGGGTCATTGGTGTGGAACGAGTGATTGTAATGTAACTGTAAACAACATAGTTGGTCGTGTTTTCAGAACCATTTCTCGCGAACTACCTCGGAATTTCTTGGAAATTGGACAGTTAAAAACAAATTGTGTCATCTTAACTGAGTTTAATGATTTGATGAATGAAGACAAGATCTGGGCTGAAATCTGAAATGCAGAGCAGACTGTGGCTAGTGACAAGGTGGCTACTAATGTTAGTTACATTTGCATACAAGGGCGTGAAAAGAAGGAAGACTGGAAGACGAGTGACTTCAACAACTGATGGGTGTGGCATTGTGTTCTATCACTACTGATGTACATACGTAGTGAATAGTGAAGCGTATTAGCCAGTATTTAAATCCTATATTCTTGTCTGCTTTTTCCCACAAGTGGTTTGGGAAAGTGTCATTTAGTTAGATTGAGATGAAATTGAAAGCGTTATAATATGTATGTAGTGCATCAGCAAACTTTACTCCTAGAACTGTATCTTCGTAGCTGTTGTCGTTTCACTCTGTACGTTCTCTCGACCTCGGTAGGTAAGGTACTAGTATGTATGTATGTACTTCTAGGTACTCTGTCTGTACTTGAGCACATCAAACAGAGAAAAAAACGTACTTATTGGGATTTCAATTAAGGTCATTTTATTGGTTCGAGGTACGCGCCCTACATCTGTGACTGAGAGACGGGAGTATATTTTAGTCCTACTCCTGGACTCCTGGACAACCCGCTGTATTTGCGAAGGGCTACGTTGGATATTACGTTCGAGGGCTGAATGTCCAGTTCTGAATGTCAGTTTTCGAACGTCCTGTCTAATTAACTTCAGCTCAAGTGGTCAAGTATGAAGCACACAAAAACAGAAAAATGTAGCGCGAAATATTCCAAGCGAATGACCTTATGCACCTAGCATGGTAGTTGTCTCAAGTTTCTGGTTCCAAGTTGAGGTAGAATAGAAAGTCAAAAGTGGTGGATTGTGGATTGCTACAATAATGTACATTCGTCATGTAGTCTTGTATTGTGTTAAAACAAAGTCTTACAAAGTATTCATATTTTCCAGTGAATAATGGACGGGAACATTGTGAACGGTGGTGGTCAGTCGGATGGGAATTTGGAAAATGGTGGGACTCTGTCATTGGAAGCTAGCAATTCTGCCAGATCTTCCCCTTGTATTGGAACTGTGGATTCGAACGGAAGCATGTCTGGTTATGAGAACAAGCTCTTCGTTGGCGGTCTGAGTTGGCAAACAACTCCCGAGAAGTTGCGAGATTACTTTTCCCAATTCGGAACAGTGACGGATGTTCTAGTCATGAAAGACCCCATTACACAGGTAAGTCAATAGTCAATGGAACCATTGATAATTTGATAAATTAAGAATGGATGGAAACATGGAAAGTGATTAGAAATAAATTCAAAGCGTCCTAGTGGGCCCAGGGCCCAGGTCGTTTGTGATTTCCTGGTTTTATCGGTTCTGGTAGAATTCCGTATAATATTGTGAAGTGCACTTTCACTTTACCAATGGAGAAAGCCAAAGCTGTAACACATTGCTGTACCATTAAGCACGCGATATGCCAGTCTCTGTCTCTGGCCCGATTTCGAGTTAAAAACGTGGTGTGATTTCTGATACTAAAATAATGTTAAGATTTAATGACTAGTTGAAGACTAGGATTAACCATCTATGCAATTTTTTATTGATTGCAGCGGAGCCGAGGATTTGGGTTTATTACTTTCACAGACCCGGGGACAGTACCTCGAGTCCTAGCCGTGCCTATGCATACACTAGATGGAAAACGTATCGACCCCAAGCATGCTACACCACGATCCAAAGCTGGGTGAGTGCATGGAGTAATTACAAATTAATTCGCGTCTCTGGAAGAATCTGTCTCTCAAATTAATAATTTATTCCACTAAGTAGATCAGTAACGAAGTAAATCTGTGAATTTGGTTTCGTATAATATTAAGTGTAATGTTTTCAAGGTCCAGTAAAACGAAGAAGGTGTTCGTTGGGGGAGTAAGCCAGGATACTTCGGTGGAGGAAGTAAAGGCCTACTTTTCTCAGTTTGGAAAGGTTCGTATTGGAACTTGTCGGAGAGTTTTTAATACTCTGGTTTGATCTGAAACATATTTAACGCACTAAATTCACTATATCCAGGTTGAAGAAGCTGTCATGCTAATGGACCAACAGACCAAAAGACACAGAGGTTTTGGATTCGTTACATTTGAAGCGGAGGACTCTGTTGACCGTATCTGTGAAATTCATTTCCATACAATTAAAGGGAAAAAGGTATTACATCTTTTTTGTCTTTTAAATAAACATAGGCGACGTGAAATTACGGACTGTCTATCTAAGGTCCATCGTGCGATCGATCGGGTTGACAACTATTTACTTATTTGATTCAGGTTGAATGCAAGAAAGCGCAACCCAAGGAAACAGTTGCAAGCCTGAATGTTCTTGCTAAACGAATGGTACTTCCGATGTCAGCTTCCGGTTTAGCCCAAGGTTAGATGAGGTTTTACATATTAGTATCAATATTATTTGCATGCTTGTATAACTAATTTTGTTCTGCATTAGCTGCGATTCACGCCTGGCACTGTACTCAGAAACTTCGAGGTGTCTTATTCCGAATATTTAATAATTTCTATATTTTTCACAGCATCAATGGGAGGAATGGCCTTACCACCAGTGGCAGCTGCTGTCGCTAACTACTCTAAGCTGGTTGGCACGGGTCTTAACTACCCATCTTTGGGAAGCTACAGATACTCACCGTATCCAATGCACAACTTGGTATGTAGTGAACTGAACAAACTTTGACCTTTGACCAATAATATATCCAAGGAGCGAGCCGTAGGAGTATTCATTCATATAATTCGATCTGTCGTTTGATTTCAGAGTGCAAATGCTTCAAATGCAATGCAAAGCCTTTCCACGAATCCTTATGCAACCTATACACTTCCAACCCAAATGGACGTCACGAGCCTTCAAAGTTTTGACTGGACAAGTGTGTATAATGCATATGTGTAATGTTTAATGTTGTACATGTTGCCTTCCTGGGCCTCTGCTATTTGCTCTTTCAGTTACCAACTTACAGAAGAATTCATAGTTTAGGATTTCGCTAGCAGCGATAATGGATTTCGCTCGGTTTAGGAATTTGATGGAAGTAATTTTCCTTGTTTATATCACATGTTATGAAAGGTGTACCTAATTCTAAGAATCTCATCAATCCTGAATCATGTTCTGTATACTCCACCTGTTTTAGGTTTAATTAAGCAATTCTAAGCTTCCCAGTTTCATTTTTGGGCAAGTGCAAAGTGTATGTACTACTTCTATTTAGAGATATAGAATCTTTTTTGAATGGCAATTCTGCTGAATGTGGAATTCTAAAACCAAGATTCTTTGACCGCTTTTCGAAGGTTGGCTCTTTCATTGGATTGTTTTCAAAGATCCCTTTTGTTTTGTTTTGTTTGTTGTTGTTTTTTACTTCTATTTCTTATTATTTCCAAAAGTTTCAGAGATAACCATTCCAATCCCTGCCGATTTTACTCTCTATGATAACTATCTAGAGTAATTGTTCACTTAAAATAAATTTAGAGCGCATGTATCGTAAGAGCCAACCTTGGAGGTCCCGTGAAAGAATCTTGGTCGCAGACTGGGAGATGTATGTCTGTCTCTGTTGATCTTATAGATCCTTCCCGTAACCGTAGAACTAGGAAAGATGAGGCAACGAAGGAACCGGGTTTTGATTTCTAGCAATACATCAAAGAATATACGTACTAGAAAGTAGGTTCCATAAATTTTAATTTCGTCTAAATAGACTGCGGAATTTTAGGGCCTTGAAGAAAACAAACATACAATCCGTATAAAGCCTTGAACAACTACAACTTGCATGCCTTTTTGGTCGGAATTGCATGTGTCATTCTTAATGATATGATGTTCGTCTTCCTAAGCATGTGTGCAGATAAATACGAAGAAGGTAATAATAATCTACTCTAGTTTTCTTACTGGATGTCCTTGCGTTGTTGCGTGCAAGTGAGATCAAACTTTTTCCTAGCTCAGGTGCACTAGGCATCTGGAATCTGCATTCGACGCTGCGCTGCTAGTATGGTCGTATGCAACTTCTTTGCATGAGACATGACCTTGTACATTTGTATATTGAACCAAATTGTTATTGCATGCATTGATTTCGGAAATTTAACTTCTGAAAAGAAACAGATAGATTCTGTTTATTTGTACTGCGGTTCCATGTCCATACGGAGAAAGTACAATTACACCGGGGACCTTGTTTTTGCTACTTAGTCAGGGTTCGATTTTGATCAAGTGTGATTTTTATTGTAAAATACTTCGTTTATATCACATGAAATCACACTCTAGGGATAATTGTTTATCGCATATTTAAAAAATAACTGATTTTGTTACGGGTTTTTGTTTTAAAAGCAACTAACATCACAAAAAACTTTCACCGACTTGAGATTTCATTCAAGAAGTGGAATCTAAAATAGAATAACGTTGAGTTTCTTAACCTTTAGCCCGATCTTGATTTCTTTTGACCGCGTTTCCGAAACTTTCTCTCTAGTTTCTCGGTGGTTCTCTTTCTCAGTATGGACCTGACACCGCTGCGCTAATACTATAGTAACTTTTGTATGAGTCATAATTTGCCCACACTGCATACCAAAATATGTAGTGTGTGTGACGACAAATGAGACAGAATTAAATTCCATTCAATGCAATAGCAATAGCGTCAAGAGAATGTACTTGCCTTACGTGGAAAGCGGCAAGAAATTGTGACTACTGATGAAACGAATGATGGAATGAAAGTATTAAAAAACGAAGAGCAATAATCTCAGGGTGTGACTCACATCGGAGAATCATGAATTTGATAATAATAGATTCGTATGGTGATGGTACTTAAGCACTTTAGACTAGGAACGGAAACAGGATTTGGTTAACTCGTTAAAGTATAAACCCTACAAATTAAGGCGTGTGGCGTTAGGCCAAAATGGGTTAAGGTCAAGATCAATGTGAGGTCAGGTTCTGCAATAATCAGGTTGGCAATAATTGAATGGCAACAGCAGCCCTCTTCCCCCACTGCGTGACAGGAATTACCCGCTAGTATTTCGGACAATTGTAAATTGAAATCTCAAAATAATGATCACATTTTTTTTAATCACACGACGACGTTGTTTGATATCCACAGTTTTATAAACGTTAATTCTAGGTAGGAGCAGCTGTGTAAATACCTCACTGTGATCTGCGTGGATAGATTGAAGGATTGTTGATACGGTCCCAGGTCAGTGTACCCTGAAAATCCCCACTGACCTGGTACACCGCTAATTGACTCCAGACAAAAGAACCCCAGTTCTGAACTAGGGTACATACAACAGAAACAGTATTCTCAGAGTAGTGATGATCAAGTATTATTTTATTTGTAACTTTTGAGTTAATTCCCATAAGTAAATGTTAAGAGCCAGAGGTCATGCGTTCAGGGCCTTCGATCAGATTTGAGTAATACATTATATTTCGTTCAAGGCTTAGCTTAAGTATTTCTAAGGTTCACGCAAGTGTGTTATGATTTCCAACTGTTTCAAGTGTACATGAAGGGAGAGGTCATCGGAGTAACTGAAGGTGGGAGGAGTCAGGTCATCTGGACCCAGACTCTCTCTGTTCTAGCTAACATGAAAGTCTCTCTTTCACATAATGACAATATTAGTCGAGACTGATTTCCGCAGTTACTACTTAATGGTTACATTGTAAATAAATATATAAGATTTTGAGTAGAAGATAGAATCAATACAAGTATTTCCAGTAATATTTTGTATTCTACTGTAGAAACAGTACGTGAAATGTTACACGCTTGAACTTTTAGTGAAGCTACAATTCATTCCGACTATTTTTGTCCCTGCTCCAAACAACTCCAATCATTCGTCAAAACTCTGTATCCTTTAGGTTCAATTTTATGATTGTGTACAAGTGATTAACCTACTAATTCCTCATTTCCGTAACTTATAATTTATCCCCATAATTTCTCCTCTTTTCCTTTGGTTCGCTGTATCACGACTACTACTGCGACATTACTGGTAGGATATTTCAGTATTATGGAGCAGCTCATTATAATTGTAGCAATAATCTGTATAGTGCTAAGTATTTAGGCTAATGATCCGCTCTAGCGTTCAACTACTTTCGACATCTTAGGTTGTAATTATGGTCTTTTCAGAATGGAATAAATATACAATTTGTAGTGAATTTAATGCACATGCATTCTTTATTCTGCGGCATCAAGCATCAGCAGCAGCTCGCGGATTTGCATGATTTGGAATGGAAGTTTATATCAGTTTATCAAGCACATTTATTGTTCAATTTTGAAGGTAACCAAATAGGTATTCATGTGAATGTGAACTTTGAATTTTGAATTAATTTCAATTTTCTTTTTTACTTGCTTCCGGGTCGCTCGTACTTGGTTCATCCGAATTAGGTTCTTGTACTGGAACTTCAACGCTACGACTGAAGTATTTCTCCAACGCGATGAATCTTTCCCGCAGTTTAACCTTCTCATTCAATTTTTGTGGAATGACCATCATCGTAGTCACAATGTTACCCAGAAAGACAGTGAAGAATAGGACACTCAGAACGGGAACCTGAGAAAAGAAGAGGAAGATGCATTTGAAGTTGTTAGGTAGAAAAAACTTCTGCTCAAAGACTGGGCGGCTAAGAATGGAAAGACCTACCTGCCAAGTTGCTTCGGGAAGAAAGCTGAGTTTATATAGGACGTAAGCATTGTACAACTGATAGAAGTAGCCCACGAAAAGGAAGGGCAGAAGAAAGCTGAGTCCTCGCCACATCCAGGAATGGAAACCTTCAATGGTGATGTCCATGTTGTGACGCTCTCCAAGGGCACGCAAGCGGTAGAGACAACCTCGCTGATAGCGGAACTGAAGGAACTGAACTAAGCCTGTCAACAGGAAGTTCATCATGGTCAACAATTGGCTCTATATTTGCCTAAAATGTAATTTGTTTCGTCTTAATTAACATATGATTTACTTATGTAGACGTTGAACCACATGAACTGAGTTCTGAAAGTATAGTAGACGGAGTTATTTGGCCAGATGAGCAGAACTCCTGAAAGAGCTGTCGAGATGAAATGATGAACTCTCCACCATCCTCGGACACGGGAACCGTTAACTTTCAAAATGCTCTCACGAATAGTGAGAGTGCAGTAGTACCAGACGAGGAGAAACATGAAGAGAAGATCCAACACACTGGCCAAAATCAAACAAGCATAATTGGAAACAACTAATATGGATAAATCGTCATAATAGCCTACTAGGCAGATAGGTTCAAATACCGTGAATTTGCCAGAATGTTAATGACCGAAATAAGCATTCCAATTCCGTTGATAACGAATTTAAACTTCTCATATTCGTCTTTATACTTGAACCTGGAAATATAAGGAAAATTAAGACATCGGAACTAAGTCAAATGCTACTACGAGTTAAGGTTTTTATTTGGAATAAATATTAGTGACATACTTATCGTCCTTATTCAGAATAGAGACGTTGACGTTTCCTAGAATGATGCGAAGGTAGAGTCCATTCATCTTTGGTAAAGCCTCTTTAATTTCTGAAAGCTGCACTTTACGATGCAACATTTTCTTGTCCAGTTCATCAAGAACCTCCTTGTCCTCTGGTTTCTTGCGAATACTGGGATCAATGTAAAGTAATTTTTTTAATGTGTTTGGGACACCGGACCGTATTACTATCTGGTATACTAATTAACTAAGAAAATTCATATGGTTCTAACGTTTTGATGGACTTCTTGATTACTCCAAGTCTGTAGCTTTGATGATTCATTTCCTTGACACATTTTGCTTGAAGGTTTCCCAATTCTTCTAATTTAGTTACATAATCTTTGTGAAGTACCTATGTATGAACAATCAAAGAGTAATCAATACATAGGCTGGCTTTTAATTCACAACCGCTGTTCAGTTCTTATTTGTATTGTAATTAAATGATGTGAGTTTGGGTGGTTCTGCAATCACAGTTTCCTTGAGATTTTTATTATCTGTCGGATTTTCATGCAAATCCGAGGTTATTGACCAGTCACCATTGCGGCCACTCGAATGTTGCCAGAAACCTCCAAGTACGAAGTAGTGTGTCTCTCTGCTAGCTGCTTGATGCCCTTGACCCTACCACCGTTTTCCTTATTCCTATTTTTCAACACTTCCTTCCTTTGTGGCTTGGCTTTTCGCAGATGCAATGCAATTTGATGAATGATACATAAGATATTTCGCGAATGCAGCTTATGGTTGGTCGTTTCAGTTAAATCCTGTGCGTGCTTATGATTTGTTGTTTTACAAGAAAATAGAAAATTCAACAAATTAGCAAGCAACAAGTGTTGCCACTTTCACGCCTGATACCCAAGCGAAGCGTGTGTCAGTTCATGTCATCAGATTGTGTAACGTCTGCATGAAGCCACAAGCCGAACAACTATCGCCCTGCACATGCACTGAAGAGGGCGAGGGTCAAGGTCAAGGCGACGAGACGAGCAGGAGATTAGGGAAAGATATCCATCCAAAGTTCAGCTCAGTTTCTTGTAAATTGAATATTAAAAGTTTGATGGTAATTACCGACAATTTTTTGAACTCCTCGGAAAGGTCATCGAAGTCCTTGACACAGGACTGGACGTCGAGATCCATCTGGATGCCGGTGG
Organism: Ceratophysella granulata; assembly: GCA_034694905.1. Lineage (NCBI taxonomy): Eukaryota > Metazoa > Arthropoda > Collembola > Poduromorpha > Hypogastruridae > Ceratophysella > Ceratophysella granulata. Next base: position 12,228 of record JAQFYU010001589.1, read on the forward strand.
GTGTCCAGAGAACTGTGTTCACTCGACAAGAGCTGGACACGAAAAGCTCTTTCGATTTCGACTCAGCTTCTTCACTTCACATTCACTCTGAACGACGACGACCGCTCCAATCTCAAACTCCACATTCATCCAACTCAGCCCACACGACTCACGAAAGATCTTGAGCAATAGGAAACAAGTGCATAACAAAGTGCTGGACTGGCTTCTGGTGACCTACTCGGTTCCATGATTGAATAACAACCTCAAAATAGTATTTCAGACAGGGTACTCCTCGGGGTCAGAGAAAAAACCCACTTGGAAAATCGCTGCAATCAACAGAAAATTGAAGCAAATATGAAACGGTGTGCGGCGAACCAAAAATGATAGTCAGAAAATATGATGCATGCATGATGCATGTATAGCCCGTAAATCATGCAAGTATTGTCACACAAAAGTGGTGTGAACGTGAAAAATCCAGAAGGAAAAATACTAACTAAATATAATCTAATTCGGCTAGATTGCAGAATTAAACGGATATGGTGGATGTTTGATTCTAAATAACAATCTTAGTAGGATAATATATTGCGTTTAAAAAAGAATTAATCAAATACAAATTCTATTGTCATTGTCATTTGTCATTGTACTATATCTACATACAATCAGTAACAGGGAGTTTCAGAAGAGCGTGAGAACAAATTATTTTCATTTAAATACTTTTGTAACATGATTTTCAGCAATACGCCGCTGGAGATTTTGCTACAATAGAATTTTCAAAAGTAGACACGAGGGGGACACATCACCTAAAATGTATACTTATTTAGACAAATGCTTCAATGTTTCAATGCACTGGTTTCCTGAAGTGAATTTAAGTTTTCTAAATAAATTGCAGAGTTTGTATATATACGTAAAGCTATTTATATTTAAAGCTACGCGTTTGACAGTATAAAATTGGCAAGGTTGAGAGAGACTTGAGGCATCAGATTCGGTCATTTCTCATTTCAAAGCATGTTTGCTTGGCCTGGACGTCACCTGGATAGTGGAAGTTGATACAAACTGGGTTTCATGCTCGGAACGTGCATACAACATCGTTAATTGCGAAATGGTAAAAAAAAATGCCAAAATAACTGGGCAGTGTCGTGCTGCTCTTCTGAAGTAATATTGTTATATGCATTATGCATGTCATGCATGCTCATGATATGTTAATGTAAAGCATGTGTACAAAACAATAAACAATCCCGGCTGTGCAGGGCAGGGTCATCTCGCCCTGTTTATTGAAACATGTTCATTAAACAGGCTACGAAGCAAAACTCCAATCGTAGTTTACTCACAGTAAGTACAATTAATATAGTCTTCCCGCAGTAGAGGTTAGTATTACCAGAACGATGTAATTACACAGCGTTTTTGTCTGCAACTACATACATGCACACGTATATGTATCTCTCTAACAATATCTGGCAATTGGAGGTTGGAGATTGGAGAGGAGAGCTGGCTTTGACGCGATAAATAATACATAGTGCAATTCACTGATAACCAGTAGCGCATTGAGTTGTCCAGATCAGGTCAGGATGGCATAAATCTTTCTGGGAAACGAGAAACGAAAGTGCAAGGATTATTAGCTTATTATAGTAACTTAAATATTGAACTAGATAAAAACGAGTATCTGCACCCAATTTTGTCGTACAAATTCCATATGTTAGAACAATAGTGAACTAAACTCATTCAAAGTGAAACAGGGTGAATAATCTATGTATGAGAGGCTGAATTTTGTTGATGAGACGAATTTTTGCTATAAATTTTGTAAATCACGAGAGAAGCTAGAGGCTAAGATCCAAAGCAAAACGGAAGTTGTTTGAGTAATTTTACAATAATGTTTCTGGGATAGATATTCTAGCGGTGATAAGTATCTGTAGCAGCATAGCATAAACGTATGCTTTGTATTGTTCTCCAGTAGTTCTAGCGCACACGGCGGGTACGTATCTTGTATTGTATGTACAAGATTTGTTTCGTGTTCAAGAAGAATCCTTGCTTTGCGTTTTCGCATGTTTTTTATATAAAAGTAAACACAAAATCTCATTTTTTAGAATGTAGAATGCGGCCAATTT
>JAQFYU010001590.1:0-14302 GCA_034694905.1 Ceratophysella granulata
TTTTGAGGCTTAGTGGCGCGTTTATTATGGGGTACCGGTAAGCCGGCTTGCTATAAATAATCAGGTGGGGACGACGAGTGAAAGCAACAACATCCCTTTCTCTCTCAATCCGCTCATGCATTAAAAATAGAGAGGTTTTTTTTTCTAGACCTTTATTCCTGTTGAGGAAACGCCCAACAATAAAAAGAGTACTTTGGTGGATCAAGTTTTTGGGGGTCTGGTGTCTTGTTGTGGGTTTGGAGGCTCTTCTGGTGCACAGGATATTGACTGAGTGTGTATTCTGAGAAGAGAGTAAATGACCCAATCGCAATATCCGATTCCATCGGAGTGCAAGGGAGACTTGGCTAAGATTCTGTTGGAGAAGAAGTGGAAGATGCACGAGAGCTAATTTCACGCTCCCTCTTTTCTTCCGTCTACGACTTGGAGACGAGGAAAGCGGAATGAGACGTATGGGGTTTGGATTTAGTTGGAAGTCTATTGATTTCTGGGGAAATAAATAAAGTAGGCTCTTCATGGAAGGACCAGTTAGTGTACATCTCGACTAAATACTCAACAAAGGGAAAACCAGGTTCTTACATGAACCGCGTTCAGCTACTTAACACGCCAAGGGCTGGCATTCAGGAATTTAACGTATTTAGCCTATTTTGGGCATGGTTCAAAAATGCGATAACTAAATCCCTGCAATTTTAGGCGACATAGATTGCACGCTAAACTCGCCGAACAGCAGCCGAATTTAAAGTATCATTTGAGAAAGGTTGAATTTTCACTTCAAATGAAGCCTTGCAAATATTAGTGAAAGTCGGCTATAGGCACACACATGTTTTTCTTCTCGGTGATGACTTTTTCTTCTAGTGAAAACGGAAATTCCCATGCATTTCAAATATTCCCACTAAAAAGTTGTATGATTTTCAGAACACGAACTTTCAGCTTTACTTTCCCGTAATTCTAAATTCAAGTTCTCACGATTAAAAACATGCGACGTGACAAGCCTCTCCACTGGTTGAAATATTTGAAAAATGTAACTAAAAATAGCGTTAATGAGGATACGGTGAATGTAAAATTGTGGTGAAATTAGTTATTTTGCGGTGAGAATTTTTAATTTCCGGCGAGGATAATACGAAGTCCAGTTTAAAATGATAGAGTGGGCGCCAAATTCAAAATATTAATATACCGTTAAACAGCACACGATGAACAATGCATATGGCAGGTGTGTGTATGTATTTAATTAGGTTAATTGGTCTGGTCTGCTGAGTTTAGAATCTAATTCTTAAATTTTACTGTTGACGGGAATTCCAGACGCTTAGTTTCAACTTGTGTAATTCCTAATCCCCAACCTTGGTGCTTAACGTCGTTCCTACCTGGAATAACCCTCCACGCACTTTAATCAGGACAATGGCCATAAAAAAAGATGAGCTCCATTTCCGTTCCCTTGGCCTTCGCTTTCTTTTTCCGAAAAAGTCCATGGAGTAATTCCGTTCCTTCCTTCCGTCGGAACTCTGTCGTGGGGAAACTGATTGAATGGTCTCAAGTTGACTGGTTTCCTAATAACCCCTCCTTCCATCACTCTCTCTTGATTGATTAGTAAGTTCTGACAAGGCAAGTGTCATCCCAACTCTCTGGCCCTCCGCCTCAGGTCTAAACTCATTTGTAAAAAAAAATAGAGGCCCAGGCTCAAGGAACTTTCTCCTCCCAAAATCCCGCCTGCTCATCTCAAGAGGGAAATTAAATTTTACGAACCGGAATTTTCGACCGACTCGGATCTATGAAGACATATAGGCATAGTGATATAAGGAAAGGCTTCTTATGCAAATATTATTTTTCGGTAGTTCGCTGTAGATTTTTGAAGCTAAGATTTCAACTTTCCAAACAGTCCTGGTTCCAATAATCAAATTTTGTGTTACATATCTTGTATATATTTTGATTTTTTTAATGTAATTTTAATGTTGGTATTTCTTAAGGATTAAGTACATATTGGCATATTTTGTTGTATCTCTAATTTTGATGCAGATTTTTGAACTTTTTAAACCTTTATACTTTTACCGAACATTTTGACACATTTTGAAGACAATATTTCCATTGTGTCTGCTTTCTATCAAATTTTGCAGGTCTTGGTGATATCATTTTCAAGAATTAATAAAACTTTCGCAGCTTAATTATAATTTTATAATTTTCAACATTTTTTTTTTGCGTTTTTACAACTTGACTGACTGGATTTATGCCAACCATTTAATTGTTCGAAATTAATATGTGTATTTTTGAAAAAAAAAGACTATTTTTTTTTGCTGCAGATTTTAGTTCATAAGTACATTGTAAATTTTTGTTTGCATATCTAGCCGCATATTTGGACCGTTTTATGGCATACATTCCTTTCCATATGAAAACCAATTGACTATTCTTAGCTCTATCATAGAACTGGAAATCTATACATGAATTTCCATTTTGATAAAGAAGAATTCTAGATTTGATTCCTTTCTTTTCGAGTATTAACTGGAAGGAAGGAAGGGCATTTTATTAGTCAAGAGTTCTAGCATGCAATCATCTACTTCATGCATAGGCTCAGGCTCTAGAGCGTTACAGCAAATGCACTGGATTCAGGCAAAAACGCAGCCAAATGCTATCAAGAAGCATATCAAACAGCTTGTCTGCTGATTCCTCCAAGGATTCTTGAATTGTTTAGATAATTTGCCAATTTTGAACAAGTTTTATTGCTCAGAAGTCCTTGGCACCTACAAAAAGCTAGGTATCAATACTCAGTCAATTATTTATCATTTATGCAAAAGATATGCTCGAGTTCATACGGGTTGATTGAGCCATGAAAACATGTAAAATATTCAGTGAGGGACTTGCCCTTAATTTGACCATCTGGTTTTATGGACAAATTATTTCTGGCCTGCATCTACAAAGTAAATTTTAATTTTGCAAAATAGTGAAGTTGGTAAATTGATAAGCATAATTTATGTATATTGAATAAACTTGTCACAATTTAATAATTTTAACGTATGTCAAAAATTTGTACCTACTTATGTAAAATTAAAAAATAGGTTTGTCCAATTTAAGAACTTGATCGTGTATCGTGTGTCAAATTTAAAAATTGGAACATATGTAATTGAAAATTTTGAACGTGTGTCAAAAATTGGAACGTATGTCATATTTAAGATTTTGAGCATCTGTCCAATTTAAAAATTTGACCTTATGTCAAATTTAAAAAATTGAATTTATGTCTCACCGCAAATATTAAGAAAATAGTGCATAAAAAAGCAAATTGGAACGAAAAAAGTTATTAAAAATATCTGAGTTTCTACATATTTTCCGAAATTCGAGATATATAACCATTTTCAACAAATTAATGTAAAATTATGATTCCAGATCCCGAATATCCGTATACACTGTAACATACTTGAATCTAAATGTTACTATTCCTCTCCCAAGCCTTCCCTTGTCAATCATATCCCGTTTTCCCTTCATTTCTTCTCATTTTCCCTGCAACATAATTGGATTCCTTAGTCCTCGACGAATCTCCTTTTTTTCCCAGAGTTCCTTCCCATTTGCGTCTCAAGACTCAACATGAGCTCCTTTTATTTCTCCATTGATAGCCTAATGAGCTCCTTTCCTTATCACAAATAGGTCAGTCTCAAATTAGTTCTTCTGATCTGAGAACTCGGATAAGGATTAAGGCTTCAGATAACTTTTTATGGATGGAAATAAAGGGCGAGCGGCGAGCTCGTTCTTGGGCGGGCGAGAAGGCTCCGTTCACCTGAACGACTGTCATTGTCCTAGTTCTGAGAAGAGATTAAAAATTCCAACCACTCAAAACTTGGTTACCTTGACGAAGGCTGAAGTAAGACAAGGGTTGCTGCAGGTATCCTCCTGTATCCACAATATATTGTAATTTTTTGAATTTAGAAGAAAAACCCTCCACAACTTTGAAAAATAAACTCCAGCTTATTCCTATTGAAGACAATCTCTTGGCGCATTATTTAGCATTGTCATCCAAGCTAAGCTAAAATAATATATTATGACAAGTGGTATTCCAGAAGAATATGCATTGGAGACGATAATTCCTCCGATATCGGAATATTAAATTCAACTTAGATAGAATTCAATTTTATTAAAACCACTTGTCACAATATTTAGCATTGCCATCCAAGCTAAAAAAAACTAATATAATATGACAAGTGGATTTCCAGAAGAAAATGCATTGGATTGGATAATTAATTCGATACTCGATATATTGAATTCAATTTATGAAATTTTAATTAAACTCATGTTCGTTTTCAAGCCATTGCAATCAAATTATGAAATACTTGATCATTCTAAATTGTTATTCTCAAACCCACTTGAATGTCTATGAGGCAGGAGGAGTGGGAGGTCACAAGCTTAACGCGCTAGCTTACCTCCACCCAGTACTCAATCTAAAATTCCGAAGAAAAGTCCTACACTGGCAAAGAGCCGCTCCTCATTATTTTATTCAACTGAAACTCTTGAACATCTTGTACTAAAACAAAAAGAATCCAGTTGGTCTGAGGAATGTTTTGGGTGAAAGTGGAAGTCACATTAGAAAGTTATGCTTTCCACTTCTCCGTCTTACGACCGGACTTTAATATCTCAAACATCTTCTCCGTGTCTTTCACATTACGACCCAAACTCGGAATTTAATATTTTCCCTCTCAAATGAAATTACGGACTTCAGCACATTCTACTCAAACTGGCAGTGACGAAAATGTTTGCATTTCGTCGTACTTACAATTTACTTAACTCTTGTCTCGGTCTCAGATGAAAATAGTGTATACTGGCTGTATCTGTACTTGCTTCGTGATCATGAAATTTTACTGTGATCTTGTCATTCGTGCAAGATACAACGCTAATCCCTAGATAGAAATGCAAAGTAGGGGTTGGTTGCCTTGGTTACTCCTCAAATAAACGACTTATATATTTAACGGAAATTCAAAAATTAAGAAGAAAATCGTGGTTTTTGCGAAATGCAGTACATTATTAAATTTAAAAATTAAATAACCCTTTTATAAATCAAATTAAATAAACTAACTATTAATAATTTGAAACTCCAGCTTGACCTAAAATTTTAAAATTGAATTTTGGAGTACCTGGTTCTAATTTTTCAAAAATATTTGAATTTTTAATGAATATTTGAAGCCAGTTTTTATGTCTACAAGCAGACCTACCAAGGTCAATGTCGTAATGACGCAGTACGACAGAACTAAAATTATTATTACAATGATCCTTACAAAGGACGCGTCTCTCTCACCGAGCGGAGCTTACAAAGATACATTATGTTTTCCATTTAATGAAAATGGAAGCCTGTCGTGTTCCCTCGTTAAAACCCACACAAAGATCTTTCCAAATGAAGAAAGTCAAAGCCTTCTTTTGTCTTGAATTACGAGCTCCGTTTACAAAAGGAGGAAGACGAGGAGCAAAGGTGTGCCATGTTCCCGGCCAAAGATAGTAATACAGACAGTCAGGATTAGAGACTCTCCTTCCTATTTGTCCACCTGTCAAATGAGACTCCTTTCCCCCGCTGACATTCCCAAACAAATACATGCTTTCCCATCCTATCTCGCTAATTTTCATGCTAGGCAAGAAACCTGTGGCGCTCTTCAATGGTTGAGCTAGTGTGCCTCTGGGTCACCCGGCTCAAAGTCATGATTCAATATGAATTTGGAAGATCAAAATTTCTTTTAAAAACGGTCGGAATCAAAGAACATCGGTAGCACAAGGTAGCATTTTTGGCAAAATTAAACGCACCATCCGAAATAGTGGAGAGTAAGAGCCTCAAAAACCCAATTTTGAAGGTGAGGCCTTTCCCAACTCACAAATGCAATACAAAATTGAGGCCTCAATATAAATAAAGGTTTCGAGCTCTATTGAAAGATATGTCCCAAAATATGAGCTAAACATATGCAACAAAAATGCCAATAAACTATATGCTCTGAAATGTTTCGTAAAAAACAGTTTGCATACAAAAATACAGAATTAAATTTTGAAAATAATATTATTTTGATATATAATTCAGTTAAAATTCAGTAGTAAATCCGCAAAAAGTATTGAAAAATGGCAAATTAAATGCAAACTTGATTTTTGAACTTGAAAAGAAATAAGATATTGCCTAGTATATTAAAAATCTTTAAAATTTTGGGGAATGTAAACTGAAAAAAAAAGATTAAGTGTAAAAAGTCTATATGCAAAAATATGTTTAAGAATTGAAAATATGCGCTAAAATTAATAAAACTTGAAAATAGCCGAGTATGTACACTAAAACCTAAATCCCAAAAATACGGTATTATCCCGATTTATTGAACCAGAATGGCATGAATCGTGGAGATCTTGTAATTAAAAATCCACAGCGAATCAGTAAAAATAGTTTTAAATGTACTTAATACATTTTTCAATTGAACAAAGAACTATTGAACCCATAGGCTGAGTGGAATGTCCTTTCCTTTGTAAGTACAACAAATGAACTAAATTGGAGAGATCCTCTAGACTCCAACACACCTTACCAAATGGCTTCCTCTGCTTCCTCTTACTCTGGAGACAATGATACTTCCTGAAGAAAGTAGTATGAGAAAATAGAAATAATGAGACTTGAGTTGTGAAACTTTTTTCTCTGCAACGACCACGTTCTTCCTTCTTCTCAGGAATGTTTTCACTCTGTCTACAATGGTTCTGAATTTAAACCTATCTCATTATACGCACCGAGCGAGCCAAGGTTCCCAAGTTTTGTCAGGAAAGCCACATTTTGTATGCCTGGGTTTTTAGCCAACCACCGGGCTCGCCTTACCAAAGTTGGGGAAAAGAAAGTCCTGAGAGAATTTACATACTAATGATGATAAGTGCATTTCGTTTCCGGTAATTGAATTATGAAGTAAATTAATCACACTAATTGAGACGTATTTTCTCCTCGTACCACACACAATCAATTTTATACCCTCGGTCGACGGAGAACTTCGTCTCCAGCTCAGAACAGAACAGGAGTGTCATTACTTACAATATAAAATTGTGCTATCAGGCACATTAACGCAGGAGAGGACGAGGTTGCATATGTTACAGGAATTCATGGAATTTAGTAAGTACATTCGAAACACCCAAACTCTCTTTTCAATTTATTTAATTCGAGTTGTTGGTATCTGGTAACATATAAATAAAATTCTGAAGTGGCTCAGCCATTAAGTTGAGCTGAATGAGGAATGAGCCTGGGTTTCCAGTTCTCAACCCCTTCCTCTCACCATCTTTCAATTCCAAACACTTTGGCATTATATTTTCCAATTATCTAAAATACTTGAATCCCTTCGCGACGAGATTTGGGATTTTAGATGTACTATATGGAAGTGCGACCAGGGAGTAGAGCCAAACCAAACCCAGACACTTTGTAATTAGTTGGAATTGGTTCGTACAGTTAAATTGAATTTAATGGAAGTGGAGTCGACGACGAGCTATGAAAACTTTTCTCTCAGCCCTCATCTTTTTTGAACTCTCAATTTATTAGTTGGAGTTGAGAGCTCTCTCCTCATAAATATCAATTCAAATTGGGATTTGAATTCAGAAATCAAAATTTATGGGTGTGATGGGCTTGTTTGACCAACCGGACCCCAAAGGTTTAACACTTTAAAATCCTTAATTTGGAAATTCGGATGTAATTCTGTAGGATTTTAGAAAGTCGATTTGTATATCCAATGGCAGAATGCAATTTGACTGAAAGATATATTATGCGTATTTTCTATTTGGAACCAGAATCGTGCATGCGAGTGCATGGAGAAAGTTGAAAATGATTTGATGAGGTTGAGATTAGTTGAGAATAAAAGGAAGAATGAGATTTGAGGAATTGTTTGAAAATTGAGGTGAGGCTAGTTGAGAATTAATAGAATTTTTTGAGAATTGAGGGAAGATGACCTGAGATTTGAGGTGAGGTGAGAATTAAGGTAAGGTGGATTAAGATTTGAGATGAAGTGATAATCGATGGATTTTTTGAGAATTGAAGTGAGGTCACCTGAGGTGAGGTGAAAATTGAGGGAAAGGTTAGCTGAGAGTAAAGGTAAGGTGAGTTGAGATTGAATTGAGATTTGAAATGAGGGGAGAATTGAAGTAAGGTGAGTTGAGAATTAAAGTTGAGGTGAGGTGAGTTGAGAATTGAGATGAGGGGAGAGTTGAGGTAAGGTGAGTTGAGAATTCAAGTTGAGGTGAGGTGAGTTGGGAATTGAGATTGAGATAAGGTGAGTTAGGAATTGAGATTGAGATGAGGTGAGAATTTTATTGAGAATTGGGGTGAGGTTTGTTGAGAATTGATGGAATTCTTTACAATTGAGGTAGAGTGAGTTGAGAATTCAGGGAATTTTTTTGAGAACTGAGCTGAGGTGAGAATTAAGGTGAGATGTATCGAAACATTTTCTGGTTTTACAACTATGGAGCTATCTATGTACTACATTATTAGGGCACTATATGACCATTACCTTTGAACTTCATTGGGCGATATCATCAAGCGGTTCAAACTTTCACCAGGCTCCGGTGCGCATGCGTACGTGCATGGCTCCAAATTCAAATTAATAGCTTATTCAGGAAAACAGCAAATTACCTCAATTTATTTGCGTTTTCAATTTACAATTTAAAACTACCTAATTGAGCTTTCCTTAAGTACTTACTACCTGTTTTACGTAGTACAAATCCTGAGGCCTAAGCTTTCACCCTGCTGACCGAAGCATTCCGCTGAGCCATTTCGCCTTATCTTCCTTGTTGCACACGCTCTGTATCCTAAATCCCGTTTTTCGAAGAGAACAGGTGGTTTAGAGAAAGACGAAGAGCTTAAGGAGTTTGTTTTTGAACAAAGGGAGAAGGGGCTTAAAACGCCGGGCCTTTCATGTGTGATAGTAGAATTAAGGCGTATGTGGATCTAGACTAACGACCCGTGTTGTGGAGGGATTAGTGTAAGTGAGTGAAAGGAAGAGGAAAGGGAAGAGTCAAGAAGGTGGATGAGACGTTATGATGTGGAAATGAACATCCGTCAAGTTCCTTCTCAGCCTTCCCGGAGTCAGAGAAGGTGAGCAGTGGGATTTGGAAAACTCGGTTCATGGACACGTTGAGGGAAAAAAAGTAATTTGAGGATTGATGTCAAACACAATCAGATCCGACATGTTTGTGTCAAAAAAATATCGACTTGGCTTCCTGGCTCGCTTCGTCTGGTCCGTCTACCCTATATGCCTTTTGCCTGAAGAGGCAATGCCCGTGCAGAGCGGAGTGGACGGCACACGCGAGAGAAAGTATGGAAAGCTCACTTTTACTTGGACTTGACATGGCAGCACATCCCAACTTCTTGTTTGTGCGTATCATACTGAGAATGCATTTAGGAAATTAGGAAATAGGATGAGGCCCACACTTTTTTTTTTTGGAGTTTCAGTTTTCTATCAGGTTTTTTTTCACCGTTTCTGGACACCCTTGGCTAGGCCCTCTTGGCTGTAGTCATCAGTTAGAGTCTCCTTCATGCCATGCCCCGCCATGGCCCATTCAACCGTTTCCACTTGTGTGTGCCCCAAAGTGTGAAAGTACCCGAGCTTGTTCTGTTCTGCTAGTTTTTTTGAGAGACTCGAGTCAGGGACCTCCGTGTTTGGATAGGACGACGCGGTGGACAAGCAAGGGAAACTCTTCACAATTTAAAACTTTGCACGTCCGCCGTCTCGTCGTGCTTGTCCTAGCATGCCCTTATCCCTGGCTCACTCCAAACATGCACGTTTTGGTAAGGCTTGAATCAGGGAGGGGACTATGGTTTCAACTTTCTATTTTCTGGTCCATTTTCTGAGGGAATGGAATATAACTAGTGAAAGGATTTTTTTGATTTTCAGACACATGCGGGTGATGATTTTCGAATTTTTCGAAAACTAAACTACCAAAAATTATGTTAGGATTCGATTAAAAAATTCCTGAAAGCCGCAGGAATTGAAAATCTGAAACTCTAAAAAGACGAAAACGTTAAATTCAGCGTAAAGTTTGGTTAAACAGCGATTTTTGTTAGCTTCTGTTTAAACTGACCCAAAATATATCCGATTATGACCCAATTTTTCCCAAACGAGACGGATTTCGCCCAATTTTAAATTTTTTCACCTCAATTTTATTTAATAATAGCCAGAAAGTTGAGATCATTTTTTAGGTAAAATTGAGTCAAAAATGGATTTTATATGCCAGAAAATATTAAGTCATTTTGATAAACATAGTCATCTGAACAGATTATTCCGAATTTAACCCCTGCTTAATTCAATCTGGGTTCGCTTCTATTTGAGGTTGTCAAAACGTTTTGTTTGGGTTAATTCGTTTCATATCAGGAATACAATCTACGAATTTGGGTTAAGCATAGGTTCAATATGAGTTGGGCTTGATTTGAATTATTCTTGGTTAGATTCAATTTGTTTCAAACGAAACTGCAACGATTTTTGGTTCTAAATCAGAGGTATAATTACAATTAATTAAAAAAATTAATTTATGGCTTTGGTTGAGTCGGATTTTGGTTCAGTTCAATTTTTCCATATCAAATTAGCCATAATTTTCTATTTTAAATCAAGCATTCTGGATTCGGTTTGAATAATTGACCGTTCTGAAGCGAACCCTAGACCCAAACCTCGTAACACGAGAAGCCTCTTCTCTCTCTCCCAGTTGACTTTGTATGAATTTTCATTAGGCAGAGAAAGTCTCCTCACTTCCATGCCCAATAAACTCAACTCGTTCGAGTCTCATAATTGATGCAATAAACGTAAATATAAGGAAGACAGGGAATGGAAATTATGCCTGTAATTCCCTCTCAATCCTCAGCTCGGCTTTCCATGCGGGATTAGAACTTGTAACGGAAACCGACCCGAAGGACTAGGTCACTAGTTTACGACCAAAGCTTTCCAAAATACCGACTGAGCCCAGTTTCCATATTATTAAATAAACAAGCTATAGTACACATTACAACTCGGCTCAACCTAAATTCCGCTTCCAGCACTATCCAAATTCTAATATCCCGAGTCTTGGAGAAAGTAGTACATTGTTGAAGCTCAAAAACCTCTTTTTCCACGTCTTTGAGCTCAATATTGAGGCTGAGCAGATCTTAGGATCTCTGACATAATCAGGCGTTTGAGTTTATGAGAAAGTTTTTAGCCTTAACACTATTATGGATTGAAGAGTACCGATTTGGTTCGGGATTAAACTCCAGACTCAGAACCATGTAATATTTTAATGATCTCTCAAATTTTATTACTCCATTGGCTTTCTCTCCCCTTTCCCAGAACTTGCCCATTTTCTTCCATCTCAATGTACTTACTTAACCCATACCTGAACTGAACTCCTCATTTTAGAAGAGGAATATTATTTTATCCTTTCAACTTTATGGCTCAATGGTTGAGTGTGTTCCTCAAACTCTCCAATTACTTGTTTAATGCAGTAGTCTGGTGGACATAGGTGTGCTAAGTCCTCCTCAAGTGCCTGGCATTTGGTTCTCGCTGAACAAGGGTCTGTGGAGTGAAAGCGGTGAAAGTCTGCGTAGTACAATAATATTATTTCACTACGCTGCTAGTTTCACACTTCCCAGGCCTCCGGTTTAATCAGTCTCATAATTCAGTGTCTTATGAGCCCATTTTGAGAATTCAATTTGCTCCCTTCATGCTCTTAATATGTGCATCCGAATAGTTCATAATTCTGCTGGAGTAGTAAAGCCACACTGAGTACTTTATTGTAGTCCATCATATTTTCATATTGTGCACGTCGCTCTAAGTTCTAAAAATAAAAGTAGAATGTAATGACGGAGGAGGAACATTCAAAAATACGGACTTTCATGGCCGGAGTGTCTGCGGATTGGACTTTAGAGTCTAAAATGCTAATACCAGGATCCATCCTTGGATCAAGTTTATTTATTCACACTTCTAATGAGATATGTGAGCGGAATAAAAGGAGACGGGTGCGTATTGATATTCTGGTCATGCTCAGTCTAACCCGACATTGCCGTGCATCCAACGGCTAACCTCAGCAGTGGTGGGTCCAGGCCATATTGACATCATGAACCATTTGCCCAAAATACCGAGATTTGTCTTGAAAATAAATCCTGCAAATTGTGTTCAACATTACCTTGTATTTTGAAATCTAAAATTAAAATTTTTAGATTTTATTTTTTCTTTGTTTCAAAATAATTAAAAGTTGAACCAGAACCTGGTGAAAATAATTACGGTTTAATATTATTCCGACAGTAAAAAATCGCGAATTCCAATCCAAAATTTTGTTGTTCAAAATTCTAAAAATGGTTCAATTTCAATTTCGTTAGATTAGATTAGATTAGGACTAAAGCTTGCAGAGAACTTTAGTAAACTATGTGGCTAAGTCGGTTTAGGTTATGTTTGATTTTGAATTGCGGGCATTTCCACAAAAATTTACAATTTGTATACAGCTAAATTGAGGTATACACTTTTGGAAAGGGCTTTCAAAATTTGCTGTGAATTTAAGTTTGGTCGATTTTGTAAGTTATATGTTGAGAATCGTATTCATTTTATTTCATAAATTCGAAATATTTTATATATTCATAGAAGTTGTTCACTAATTCAAACAAGTTTGAGCTTTAAGTTCTGGTATGGAATTTGTACCTAAAACTTTATCCAGAATACTCAAACTGGAAGAATTGTATGAAATTTTGAAAATTTTGAGTGATAAGGCATTTTACCATTTTCCCTGTTTCAACTCTTGCCCGATTTAAATTGTTGCTTTAAGTAAGCCTTGATTCGGCCCTGAGCTCATTGCCACGGCCGGCCTGACTCGAAGTTGAGCTGAGTTTAAAGAAGGGATGATGATATGCGACGGCCTGCCGTTGTACCACTATCTGGAGAAGAGGCGAAAGAAGGAAAGAAAGCGGAGAAAGGCCTGAATAAAGAAGAAAGGAAATGATAATGAAAAGTAGAGGAAGAAGGGAAGAAGTGTGAGAGTGAAAGAGCTTTAGTGTAGGGTGATAAATGGTCCTTACTCTGTCTTTGATTTGAATTTGATTACCGTTTTTGTTCATTTAGCTAAAAAGTTTTAAATTCGCTCCTTAGTCCAACCCCCTTCTTCCCATACTCTCATAACAATAAATCTCGATTCTCCAGTCTTCTTGACTCGGCCTATGGAATAGCCAGCCTACCCAGGCTCCCCGCTCCCTCCAAAGTCTCCTTATGTTAGACGCCTCGGTGCATAAGTTTTCTTGGCAACGGATCCTAAGAAGGAAGAAAAATCATCTAATGCATAATAATGTACAGGGAGAAGGAGCTTAGGTTCTTAGCTTCCTTTCTACTCAATTTTTAACTATATCCTTCATTGCCTCTAGATAAGAGCTAGTGCAGTGCTGTAGTGTGACATTCTTTATACGTAAATGTAAGTTTTGGTTTGTAGATTTCAAATTGGAATTATTTAGTATTTTCAAAATTCTGTAATATCACATAATTTCTCCTTAAAACCTAACCTAATCCAACATAAATGAATATGACATGTGGTTTCCCAATGGGAACACACCATACGGTAACGTGATTTTGAACTTTAAGGCGTTCGCTTTAGCTTTTTGAATTCATTAATTTTTTGAAAATAAAGAGCTAATGTAGTGCTAATACATTAGCTCCTATTATTTTGCCATCCTTTATCATGTTTTAAATGCAAAAGAAAACAATTTAAAACTCAAATGCGTCGTTAATGCGCCTAATATTCTTCAATTGCTCAATTTAAAATAATTTTTAGCCCAAACCCGAAGAAGTCAACTGAGCACCTCTAAATTATTTTCTATTTAAAATATAGCTGATTAAAGAAGCTTAGGATTTTTATAAGATTTTTGAGGCTGTTGAAACAACATTCAAATATTTAAAAAAAATAAACTTCACAATTTTTTTATTTCGTTGGCAATGGTAGGAACAACTTGTAGCAATGACAGTGATAATTTGAAAAAGAAGCTGATACCTCATGCATTGTAATGTCGACATTTATAATCTTTTCGATCCGTTTCAAAATTCTGGAAAAATTGCA
The DNA here is from genome assembly GCA_034694905.1 of Ceratophysella granulata. Classification (NCBI taxonomy): domain Eukaryota; kingdom Metazoa; phylum Arthropoda; class Collembola; order Poduromorpha; family Hypogastruridae; genus Ceratophysella; species Ceratophysella granulata. The sequence goes on from JAQFYU010001590.1 coordinate 14,005, forward strand.
TAGCGATGTATTTTATTTGTCTATATTTTCGATAAAACAATGATATTCTTCAAAAGCGTGAGAGTTATCATATCCATTCTGTAGATTAATAAAATAGAAGCTATAATTCCTATTTATTCGAATTCGACCTTCTGTGGAATCCTTAAGCAGTGGCATTTTTTCTAAAGATAGAAATTTGAGTTCGAGCGGGTTAAATAGAGCGTATCCATTTGAGAGTCCGTGTGAATGAACTGGAAATCAATGAACTGGAGTTCTAAATATTCTGTATTCAATTTGTTTCCAGGTCGGATCGACTCAC
>JAQFYU010001591.1:0-14301 GCA_034694905.1 Ceratophysella granulata
CCTCCTCCACCGATGCCTGGGATGTCAATGGGACCTCCGCCTCCTCCACCGATGCCTGGGATGTCAATGGGACCTCCTCCTCCTCCACCGATGCCTGGGATGTCAATGGGACCTCCGCCTCCTCCACCGATGCCTGGGATGTCAATGGGACCTCCGCCTCCTCCACCGATGCCTGGAATGTTTGGCGGACCACCTCCGCCGCCTCCAATGCCAGGAATGTTTGGCGGACCACCTCCGCCGCCTCCAATGCCTGGAATGGCTGGCGGACCACCTCCGCCTCCACCTATGCCTGGAATGGCTGGCGGACCACCGCCGCCTCCGCCAATGCCAGGGATGGCAGGAGGACCTCCGCCGCCTCCAATGCCAGGAATAGCTGGCGGACCACCGCCGCCTCCACCAATGTCTGGAATGGTTGGCGGACCACCACCACCCCCGCCACCAATGGGTATGTTTCAATTCAAGGCTCTTCAAAATGGCAATGCACGAATATGTGAATGGAGAGAACAGATAGCCGATGAAACTGATATTTTGTAAATTTTAAACCAAATCTGCGTCATTGTGGCTTGTGTGTAAAGTGTAAAGCCGCATACAGTATTGGCGTATAAAGTTGCGATCGCGGTGGCAAATCAGCAGATATCACTTGATTTTGAAAAGTAGTACTGGTTAAATCATGAATCATTCTTGGCTATAAAATGGTTTTGATTTGATTTTTTAAAAAATGACTAGCTGATTTGGACCAAAGATTTTGAAAATCATCACCACATGAGTTTGTCCATCATTGCAAATCAGCGATGAGACTTTGCCAAAGTTAAAAAATTCAAATTATATTTATGTATATTTTTCGTTACAGGTGAAGTGATTCCGCCTCCCGTGCAAGGCTACCAAACGTACCAACCCGCCTTGGCCCAGCCAGGAAATACTTCTGTACCAACAAATATCTTCGCATATCTTCCAAAACCGAAAATCAAGACAAAGAAACTCAACTGGACCAAAGTGCCAAATCAAGTGATAAACGGCTCAATCTGGGGTGACATCATCAACACCTACGCTCAACCAACAATCCTCCTCATGCAGTCACACGTCGAGGAAGCTGAGTCCTTATTCTGCGAAAAACAGAAGGAAACCGTCACTGCGAAGGAATCTGTAGCGAAATCCGCCATTCCCGCCAAAGTCGCTCTTCTCGACGGTCGGCGAAGTATGAATATTGACATCTTTCTCAAACAATTTCGAACAACGCATGCAGCCATTGTTGCCATGATTCGGGATGGAATGAGTGATGTTATTGGGGCTGAACGATTACGAGGATTACTTGATATCCTGCCCATCGATGGTGAGGTAAGATTTGTCACGATCTGAGCGAAAGACGATCGTTTTGAATTGGCCAAAATAAATGCAAAAAATTAATTGTTGCAATGGCAAATCACTCATTCTGTTTACAGATCGAATTAGTCAAATCCTACGAAGGTGAGCTGGAGCAGTTGGCCAGTGCTGAACAATTCTTCAAATTGGTTATTGCGGTACCTTCGTTCAGACTCCGAACTGAAGCCATGTTCCTCAAAGAAGATTTCAAACCCGCAATGCAGTCCATCAAGGCGAATTTAGAAATAATTGTCAAAGCAGCCAACGACTTTTTGTCCAATACTTCTTTCAAGGCCTTCCTCGCATTCGTCCTATCAACTGGAAATTTTCTGAATACGGTAAGCTTTTTAAAAAGTCGATTCTACAAAATGAAATTTACTCACCTGTGATTTGTTTAAATTAACTCTTTCTACAGGGAAGTTATGCTGGGAATGCAGCCGGCTTTAAACTGAGCATTTTGGAACGCCTGTACGACACGAAGGCGAATAAGCCTCGAATGACCTTGCTACATTTTGTTCTGGACGTTGTGGAGCAGGAACACTCGGATTGGCTCACTTTTCCAAATGATTTCAAAAATCTTCCAGCCGCTGCTCGACTCTCACTTGACCAACTCACTGGTGACATGGCGGAACTGAACAAAAGCGTCACGAAATTGACCAAACAGATTGAAGGTAATTACGATTAAATTACAGTATTTACGATAAGATCACGATTAAAGCTAAGGATTTACCCATTCGTGGAAAACACTCTAACAAATTAGAAATTTTCATTTCCGTCCCTCCCTCCTCGAAGTCCTTATTAACAGAAATTTATCATATTAATTAATTACATCCTTCTTGTCTGTAATCATACACATATGGAAGAAGCAATTCAGTAAATATGAAGTTTCGGAAAAGGAACAACTAAATATATTTAATTAATGGTAAATCAGTTTTTTTTATTCAAAATTAATTTTCCTAGCGGCTAACAATTCCGGGGTTACTACGACTGCATTCGATTCTGAATATTTGCGGGTTAAGTAATATTTAAGCGTTTCTTTGAAAACATCTAACGTAAACATTTTAAAATAGATCCTAGCTTGCATTTTATGGAAGATTAATAAATAACCCGTTTATGATGTGTCCCCACAAATCAAATACACTCGACTTTCACCGCAAAATTAAGTTAGGCCAAAACTTAGTTCACCGCAGAATATCTAAGTTCAATACTTCGCAAATTTTCTCTGTATATCTATTCCAGACCTAACGCATAACCTAAACTAACCTAACTTGACTTTTAATGGATTGGAAGTTCTGCTGTGAAATTATATTATTTTGCGGTGAAAAGGATAGTTATATTGCGGTGGAAATAAGCTATTGTGTGAAAGTAAATTATATTGCGGTGAAAGTAGAGTTATGGCCAGCCAAGTTAAGGGCTTTTCGGCGAAAACAATATTTATTTGCGGTGAAGTGAAGTTATGGCCAATTAAGTTAATATGCTGCGAAAATCATTTTTTTTGCGGTGAAACTAATATTTTCCCAAATTGAAATTAGGTGTTGGAAAAACATCACCCGACATCATCACACAATTCCAAGACTTTCTCAAATCCTCTCAAACAGAGCTAACCAAAGCCCAAGAGAAGATTACGGAAGCCAAAGATCTGGAAACGAAGCTTGCCCAACAATTTTGTGAGGAACGTTCCAAATTCACATTGGATGAATTCTTCAAATCCATGAATCTCTTCTGTGAAAAAATGAAAGTGGCTCAGACGGAGAATTCGGATCGGCGGAAGCGGGAGGCTCGTCAGGCAGCCATTAAGGCCAAACAGGACGAAGACAAAGGCAAAGTCAATGGTGCAGGCGGGGTTGGCGGCATGAAGAAGCTCAAATCCACGCCGATCCCTACGAACAATGACAAGAGCATTGTGGACATGTTGCTAGATGATATTAAGAAGGGTTCTTTTGATCTCAAGCGAACACAGAGGTAAAATTGACGAGGAATTGCGAATAAATCATTCTTTCGCAAATCTGAGTTTTCCGCCATTCGCTTATAATGTTTCGTGTTGGGAAATTGCTGTGATTGTAGAAACAGAAGTTGAACGAGGATTTTGCGAAAATTGGCCGAAAGTGCAAAAAAAAATGAGCCACCTTGTTTTTTTTATGCGAATTTTGTACTGAATTCATAAACCGCAGTTGGTTGTAAAAAGTACTCGTTTCATAGCGTAGCATCTTGAATTTTGTGACAATAACTTGTATGTTTAGCACTTGTGTTGGTTTAATCATTCCATTAATAAAACAAATTATACTCTATCGAAACATTGCCAAAATGATCCGAGATATTATTGTTCTTCCGCATCGTTGTAAAGCTTGGCATAACCAAACATTATATTTGTACGCTCTGACGCTTCTGACTCTGAGTAGGTAACCACTTGTATCATATCTCAACACGTAGCACGTAGTAGGACGTCAACCTTCCGATAAGGTAGCTTGACTTGTGATTGAAACACTCAAAAGCAGGTAAAATCTAATTATTTATGCGGATACAGAGAGCAAAGCCTAATTTATTCTTTCTTTACTACACGAGATTGCCACATTTTATATCGCCCAAGGGAAAACCAAACACCTGAAATCTGAGACAAGACCCTGGAACTACAATATAAGTCAGTTGTGTGTCATTAAGGTTATTAGGTATTGGGCCTTACCTTAATTTTTATTTCCATTAGCGTTTAGTCTGAATTCCTCCATGCTCCAGTTTCTATCTCAATACCTAACGATGCCTGACATAGGATATACCCTCACAGTGTTAGTGACAATAGGCGTGATCCTCTTGTCAACTTCTGTTGTTGGACTCTATGAACCAAATTTCAGATATATACCACCAATATTCCGTGGGAATCCTGGCGATGTGTCCCCAGTCGCTACGGAACTACTAGAAATTGACCTTAGTTTAGCATTTTGTAAAAATATTAATTTACGTGAAGTGACAATATTAGAATTGCAAAATGCACTTGTAAGGAAGGAAATTACGTCAGTTGACTTGGTTCGGTGTTACAAGAGGAGGATTGAAGCTATGAATCCGTACCTGCATGCAATTCTGGAGTTGAATCCGGATTTGGAAACCATTGCGAATCAGTTGGATGCCAGTCGGAGGTCAGGATTTTTCCTTGGGCCGCTGCATGGAATCCCGATTCTGATTAAGGACAATATTGGAACGGGTGACAAGATGGAGACTACGGCAGGTTCAGTTGCGCTTCTAGGAATCAAGCCGAAGGAAGATGCGGATGTTGTGAGGAAATTGAGGAAGGCTGGAGCTATTATCTTGGGCAAAGCTAATTTGTCCGAATTTGCAAAGTAAGTACCAAACGTCAATTTACGGTTGACAAAGCCACAGAGATTACCAAGCTATCGGGCAATATAAAATAGTTTTTAACTGGGCTGTTCAAAACAGAACTATGGAAACAAGGAATATGAAACTATGGAACCCTGTAGGGATAGAAATAGATAAACAGGTATAAAATAAATGAAATGGCATGTAATTAGTAAATTTAGCATTACATAAACAAAATGTTCAACATTTCTGCTACTATAATTATCTAAACCCATTTAAATTTAAAGACTTATATTTTATCAGTTCGTTTTATTTGTTTTCAGCCTTCTCATATATTACCAAACCATTTTAAATGTTAGTTATAAGAATGTTTACATACTTCCTTCAAAACCTATTTATTTGTTCTAAGCCGTTCTACAATTTCTAAAGCCATTTAATTTTTTTAAAGCATTTTTTAAAAAAAAATTCCCAAGCCAATTTAATGGTTATACTGTTAAGCCTTTTTATATTTTTCCAATCTTGTTGCCTTTATATATCCAAGCCCTTTTTATATATTTCCAAGCCTTTTTATATATTTCCAAGCCTTAATATTTATTCCCAAATTATTTATATATTTCAATGCTTTTTTCAATATTTCCAAGCCTTTTTATTTGATAGAAGCCTTTATATATATTTTCAAGCCTTTGTATTTACTAAGAACCTTATTATATATTTCCAAGCATTTTTCATATAGTTTCCAAGATTTTCTATTTATTGAATCCATTTTATCTACTCCAAAGTATTTTTGAAATTAAAGAACTTCTCTGATGAATTATGTATATATTGCACCTTTTAAGTAAAGTTTCCGTTATCTGATTAAAAAATGTGATGCTTGTTTATGAATTACTCGTTCAGAACTTCAGGTACAAGGTTACTAGTACAAATCTGTTCGTGTTACATACGTGTTTTTTAATAGCCTATTTATTTTTACAGCTTTCGAGGAGAAAATATGCCAAATGGATGGAGCGGACGAGGAAATCGAACACGAAATGCTTATGTACTGAGTGCAGATTCGAGTGGTTCCAGTTCCGGATCCGCTGTTGCAGTAGCTGCCAATTTAGCTCCGGCTGCACTTGGAAGTGAAACGGATGGGTCAATTGTGTCACCGGCACAGAAGGCTAGTACTGTCGGGTTGAAGACCACGTTAGGCAGAGTTTCAACCAACGGGGTGATACCACTTGCTTCAAGTCAAGATGTGGTAAGCTACTCAATTGTATTTCAATTTAAAATTTATAGAATGGTTTGGTTCACAGGTCCTCCCGGGTAAATATTTTTTGTACTAAAATTCTAAATACTTATGACCAGGTTGGTCCAATAACTCGAACCGTGTCCGACGCTGCAATTTTGTTCAATGCCATTTCTAAAACGGGATTTCGAGATAGATGCTTCAATACACGCGGAATTCTGGATGACTGCTCGAATAAGGTAAAATAGGAAAGTTACTCTACTGAAGAAACACAAAATTATGAAAAGGTTCGAAATTCCAGACATTTAAGGTGGGAGTTCTGCGAGATCCGAATTGGAAGGCGGAAAATGTGACGAAGCAAGTTCCCAGATTAGAAGAAATTCTAAAAGTGCTTCGGAAAATCGGCGTGACCCTTGCAGACCCTGTGGAAGCTTCTAACGGAAGTTTGAGCAGTGTAACATCATTTTCAGGTACAAACAGCTAAAATCTTTGAATCTAAAAAATAGTTGAATTGATGAAGAAGTTTTTAATTCATTTTAAATCCATATCAGAAGAGATAGCTCTACAGCACCAATTCAAAACAGAACTCAATTCCTATCTACGACACAAAGTGATCCGAAACGAAGTGAAGAATAAGAATGAAGTGAAGAAAATCCGGAATTTGGCCGATATTATCGCGTTCAATAAACGATTTCCGGCTCCAGAAGGATATGATCAAAATGTGCTAATTAATTCCGAAGCTACTGATGGACTTCTGAATAACACGTACATCGCAGAGAGGAATAAGAATGAAATTGCTTCCAAAATGTACATTAATTACATATTTCAAAAATATTCATTGGATGCAATTTGTGTGCCCACTCAGGATAGCTCTTCAATTCCAGCGATTGCTGGGTATCCACATATTACAGTAAGTGCATTTGTGACAAAAGCTAAATTTTTGATTGTCAAAAATACTGGTTTTGACCGCAATTTTGTTAAAAGTTTAATTAATTTGGCAAAAATCAGTATTTCTTAAAGATGCGCGTTTAAAGTATTATTAGCACTAATAATTTGGTGTTTTTAAGCAGGTCCCTGCAGGTTTCGACTCGAAGAATCTGCCATTTGGAATTTCATTTTACGGTTTGCCAAATTCAGACGAAAGCTTATTGATACTAGCTTACAAATTGGAGAAGCATTTCAAGGCACGAAAGACATCCAAATTTTTGCCATAATTGTTAGCTCTGACTATTGCATATTGCATTTGCACGTATTTCACCTGCGTATTTCACGTATCTCATTTGTGTTTTGTTATCAGAAATTATGTGCCCAAAAATACAACAGAAATTAGTGGTAAATAAATATCGTTAACAAACTGATTGAGGATTGAGCTACTTCGCCTTGGTACGCACATACAATTGTTTCTTAACATTTCTGCTCAGTGTTTCTCTAGTTGGAGATATTTTACTGCATTATAAAATTAGTCTATGGACAGATTTGTCCATTTGTACTTTTTTAACACTTATGTTCCCTTTAGACAATTTGGAATGCAGAGTTTGACAGTTCGATCCCAGGCACAGGTCGCAATTTCATTCTTCTTGTGTAAATTCCAATCCAAGCCGTACACAAATTCAGAGTGATGGTCGATAATTTCTAGATTTGAGTCCGAAACTTGGTGGTCGAATAATCTGCAGAAAAAAAACGAAATGTCATATAAAAACCATATTCGACGTCCATTTGTACAAATCCGAAAGCCCAAAATCTCTTGACCGAATCTCTTATTTATTAGACAGACAGGCCTTATGGCTAACTAGACGAAAGATAGCCGAGCAGCTAATTTAAATTAACCTAATTCATCTCAAATTAATTTCCAATAAATTTTAAATGGCCAATTAATAGATTCGGTCAAAACGGTTTTGGACTTCATGTTTTTAGGCAAAGAGGCCTGCACACAAGCATTACTTATCACGATTTTACAATATTGACACTCACCGCACAGTCAAATCGTAGCTTGCAGAAGCAATCAAGGTTGGATGAAATGGAGAAAACTTGACGTGTTTCACTGCGTGACCATGATCCTAGTCAAATATTCAGAAATATTTAAATAATTAATACATTTATTAAAGTTTAAATGTAGCTCCATGCCAATCTCAGTCTACATTTAATCCGTACCTCAAGCTGAAAAATAGGCAATGAATAATTCCGTAAGTCCCAGCCTTTGATCACACAGTCACTCCCAGCTGTGGCAACGATGTTAGGTGCATACTTGGCCCAGTCACAGGTCAAGAGCTCATTGTCTGAAGCCGAGAGGTATATCTGTGGCTTTTGCGGATTCGCCTTTATATCCCAGAGTTGAAGTACACCGTCACCTACAAAATAAGAACAACACAAGTTGCTTATATAATGCTATAAATTAATTGCACTAATTATTTTATTACGCAATGAATCCGCTTACTTGAAGCCGAAATATATTGAGCAGCATTATGTGGGGACCAAATGGCCTGATACACGATCAACTCCGAAACAGTCATTTTGAGCAGTGGCCATTGGGACGTGAGGTCGTACTGTAAATCGTAAATCATGGTTTATAAACACAAGTTAATCATTAATTACGTAGAAGGTTTAATTTCAATTTGGCATCAATCACTCCAGCAGTTTTTATCAAAACCAACATCTAGCCTGAGAGTAATAAGCTGAGCCAAGAACAGAAAAACTAAACAAAAAAATTTTCATGAAAAAAGGAACAAATAATGTAGAATACGAATATATTAACGGCTTCAAATTCAAACATTATTGACATCGTTCATTACTTTCATAACAAACGTTAGCTGTAATCCATGAAACATGAAAACTAAGAGCTTCGTTACGAAAACCTGCAATGTTCGTTCTGAGCATCCCTGTAGCTGTAGCTTTAGTCTAATTCAACTCACACAACAAACAGTTCCATCCCAGGATGCAGCGACAATTGAATTAGAGAACTTGGGTAGGTTCCAATCCACAGAAGACATCTCCTTCCGATGACCACGAAATTCATGAATGGGAACCTATAAAGAAATTATACAAATCAAGTCAAGTCAATAAAACTAATGTACTTGTAAATCAAATTAAATGCAAAACGTGGAACGTGAACTCAGAACTCATAACTCAGGAACAGATTTCCCATGCCGTACCTTCGGATACTTGTTTCCTAAATTCCAGACTTGAATAAATCCATCCCCAGCAGCCGTTGCAAAAATATTCGGGTCCTGTTCCGACCAGCACACATCGAAGAAATTATCCCGATAGTCCAATTTTAATAGTTCATCTAATCCGCCGGACTCATTCTTCTCCAAAATGTAAAGGAAGCCTTGGCCTGTAAAAAATACTTATTAAAAGGTTGGTCCTTCTCATGTGTCATGATAATTCCAGAGAGATGCTTTTACCTTCAACAATTTGCCAATTTTCCTGGTTTTTGTCAAACAAAAACAAGATAAAGGCGTATCTCTCTAGATATTTCACGTTAGGTCCATCTTAAGTAATTTATTCATTCAGTCAATTCAATTGAAACTTGAATTTGAGACGGTTAAAATTAAATGCAAAAAACGCTTAAACTCTTTCACAGTATCAACGGAAATGTGTAAAACTTTTAATTTAAACAAAACTCAGTCGTTCGACTATCTAATTAGTTTAATTTAAGAATACTATATAAAAACAGTTTACCTTGCAAACCAAATTCGGATCCTGCCGCACAAGCCAGACGACTTTCACTGAATGCAGAAAACTTGACTGACTGTCCATGGGCTTGTTCCGTGAAGAACGAAGCCGTAGTGCAGGAGCTCATCAGACTGGGTTCGGCTCCCGCCATCAAATCTTACGTCTGCATTATACATACATTACAAAAAATACAAATTAACGCGATTCTTAAATTGCGATATTAAATAACGAAAACTGTTGAATTAGAATTGTAAATCATGGCATACAACTTTCGGTTGAACATCGTGTAAACAAAAGTAATTACGTTCTAAATTAGCGCAATTAAATAGAACTGAAAATATTAAAGTTTTCGACACCCTAATACAAATTAATTCGACTTACAACTTAAAATTTCTACAAAAAAGTGTGAATTGAGACATTGTACATTAGAATTAAAAGTGGCTTCATTAAATTCAGATATCCAGAGGTATAACATCAAATCAATGAGTGGGAGGTTCGTACAAGACATGTATGCCTGGGTAAACAGACAACACACGTACATTTCCATTGGAATTTGGAATACAGGGATTCGGGATGTAATATGTAATATGAATGTGTCCGGGTTTCAGGTTCGTCCGAAGAATGTATCTAATTGCATTACCCGTGTCTATGGTCTCAAAACAGGGCACGAGCTGTGTGGAAATACGCTTAAAGAAACCTTAGGAGTCTTCAGCAGAACTTCTCATTAACGTTGGGCTCCGCTCATGCCATTTTGTGTCAACTTCAACCCAAATATTGTGAAACTTGCCCAAATACTAGAGTAACACACTACGTGGAGATAAACGTGAGACAAAATGACTGTGCAAAAAGGTGTTTCCAGGATCTTTCCATTTTTAGCAAATTTTTGAAGAATTTCAATTTTCAGTGATGTGATCTGTGTTCTACATTGAAAGTTGAAACTCGCAGTAGTGCCTAGTTAGAGGAGTGTACAATGAAAACAGTTTTATCAGTCTGGCGATTTCGTGTTAAGCTCATATTCTCCTTGAGTCTCGTTACAATTTATATTCTACGTTTGACGAGTACATCTGCACAAATCACGTCACATGGATATCAGTCCTTGTATTGTAGCTGGTACTGCAATAGTACGTGTTTTTGCAGTAGCACTAGTGACAGCCAACCTGTTAAGCCACCTCCAGTTCAACGCCATCAGAAGCATCGTCAACAGGAACATGAGTAAACACAAAATTTCGTTAAAATTTGTTGCTCAGCTTTGATCTCCGATTTGTGGAATCTAAAATTCAAATTCTAACCAATTTAATTTAGTTCGTCCGGATTATAGAAGATGCGCTACAGAGATTGCAATTAAAAATTGGAAAAAATTATACTTGAATATTTTAACAGATCCGAGCCAAGACCTGGAGGAAGCTTGTCACTTCATGATATCCTGCCAGCAGATCATAAGAGCTACGATAAAAATAGGCCACCCAAGGACAAAGGGAATGCTACCACGGTCTTCTTCCATGTTACTGTACTTTCTATTGACTCAATCGACGAGGAATCCATGGTATTTCTATTTAAAATTGGTTGTACAGCGTTCCGCATTCGGAGTTGGTCAACATGTTTTTTTTTGGCTAAATAGTATTGTATGATTCTTACTGCAAATAAATTTGATTTCCACCATTATTCGCCGAAAATTCCACAACTGCTTATACTAGTACATATCGTATGTAACTATATCAGTTGAAATTTTTTGTTGACATGCCCGTCGTTAGAATTAGAAGCAACTCAAAGCTAAAGCCTTACCTAACCTATCGTCACACTAAAACAGACCACAGAGTTGAAATTCAAGAAAAGTGAGCGCGCGGTAGCCGCATATGGAGAAAGCTAGATCGTAACCACTGACTTGTTCATGGTAACCACCCGTAACTTAAGGATAAGTTAGGTTTTCCGAAACGCGCGCAAGTGCTTACCGCGTGCTCACTGTTCCTGAATTCGACTGGCCACAGCGTGCGTCTTACCCAAACATATCTTACCGAAATGAAAATTAGACATTTCGCGGCAGAAAGTAAGAGATATCGACTAATTTATTTTGCGGTGAGAATTGGATTTCTTAGCAGTGAAATTAAGTTCTGGTCGACTAATTTATTTTGCGGTGAGAATTGGAACTATTTGTGATAAAACTAGTTTTATATCAATCATATCCCGCCGGTATTGACTTTTGACAAGGTTGCCCAACACTTTATTTCGCTTCTATGTAACTAGAAATAATTTAAAACTTTAAATCGGAACTACTTTTGTGAAATAGGATAATTTGTGGAAGAATCAATAAAAAATAGAGTTATTACGCCTATATTTATTTTCAAATTAATGGCGAAAGCTAATGTGCAAATATTTTGCAGACCTACGTTGCAGATATATTTTTAGCCCAGAGCTGGCGAGACCATCGACTCCGGCTTAAAGGAGACATGGACGATTCGTATCGAATCTTGGATGTGGACTGGCTGAGCAAAATATGGCGTCCAGATTGTTTTTTCAAAAATGCAAAGTCTGTCACTTTTCATGAAATGTCAGTTCCGAACCACTACCTCTGGCTGTATCAGGACAAAACCTTGCTCTACATGTCCAAGTAAGGAATTTCAATATATGTGAATCGTTCCACTTAATTACCATACTGTGTGGATATGACATTCGACATGTCAATTTCCAGACATCTTTGAAATGAAAGAATTGAACCAATTTCTTCCGCTCTGAATATTCCAGACTCACGCTCGTGCTCTCCTGTGCAATGAAGTTTGAGACGTTTCCTCATGACACGCAGACCTGTTCCATGATGATTGAGAGTTGTAAGAAACATTGTTCCATCCAATTTCGCTACTTTTCAATTTAAAGAGAAAGCAGGGTGAAAGGTGAAACTTGATGGCTTGAATGCATAATAATTTGATATTCCGGGCTTTCTCTCGACTTTCTCTTTGCATTGCATAAGATTACAATATTTTGTATTATTGTACAGAGCGCCTGATAGCAAACGAATTGAAACCTTTCAACGCATTTCGTGTCTCATTGTTTTGCACCGTGCAGGCAAATTGGAACAACACCATTAGCTAGGGCAGGACACACTAAAAACTTCACCTAACATTAACGGAAAAACAAAAATACAACAAATCAATTTTTTGATTTGATTTCTAGCTATTTTATTATCTGACAATAACCTGCTAATGCTAACCAGGGTATTTTGACTGTTGTTTGTCCGCCGCCTTTATATATATAAAGACGGCGGACAAACAAACCAAACATGTCAAAATACCCTGATGCTAACTTAACCTGACCTGACTTGTTTAAAGAATAGATGAGGAGAGAAATAAATTAATTCAATTAGAATCAAATGGTAAAAATCAGCTGGATTATACATCTAATTTTCGATTGAATTCAGGATTATGGAACAAGTTGAAACCACCCGTGGTAACCACCAATTATTGTAACCATCTCTGTTTCACTCTGACAAGGTTTGTGTTGCGGGTAAGCGTGTAAATTCTGGTTAGGTTAGGTTCTCCTAATATGACCCTAACCCAATGGATAACAACATATTGAGCGAAATCAGAAAATCAGGTGGTTACAATACAGTGTGTTCCACAAACACAAACCCGATCGCTACCAAACAGATTCTATTTTTGAAACAAACCTACAAAAAACTATTTTCGTCAATTTGCCATATGATCTTTGATCTTTGCAGTATCACACACGACTGCGGACTTAATATTTAAGTGGAATCTGACGGATCCACTGGTGGTCAATCCAGATATTGAGCTACCACAACTGGACATTACGAAAAATGATACTGAGGATTGTACTCTGGAGTATTCTACAGGTATGAATGTAAATTGGACAAATAATCATAATACCGTCTTCAATAAAAATAAATTCGCATTTCCAGGAAACTTCACATGCCTCTCAGTTGTGTTCCAACTTCGGCGAAGGCTGGGCTATCACCTGTTCCATACCTATATTCCGGTAAAACAAGACATACAAAAATGCTAGTTTATAAGGTTATCATGATCCTTATGTCATTTTCATTAGGCTGGTCTGATTGTGGTCATGTCCTGGATTTCCTTCTGGATTAAGCCGGAAGCCATTCCGGCTCGCGTTACACTCGGAGTGACTTCTTTGCTTACACTGGGTGAAGATAATCTTATTTCCTATCGATCTGCAATCTGTCTTTGCAGCTCCCTGTTCTGCTGTATTTATATTCCGTGGATCTGTTCTGTTTATCCCAGCCACTCAAAATACACAATCCCAACAGTCTCTCCCACCTGTTTCCTACGTGAAAGCGATTGACGTCTGGATGTCCTCATGCACGGTCTTCGTCTTCATGTCCCTCATGGAATTTGCTGTCGTGAATCACTTTCTCGGAAATGGGATTCCTATTGACAAAGGCTATGACGATAGTGGAGACTACACTTTGGCTGAACAAAGGAGGAATTCCAGGGTAAGTTCATCTCTGCCATCTCCTCCCACTTCTACAATGTCAAACATGTCTCAGAAATACAACACAAGAGATTTAACGAGATCAATCGGTAAACAAACAACAAAGTGCTTGAGAGCTTCTGAGGTAAATCAGATCAATCACATGAATCACACTCATCAACCAACGCAATGATCCGGATAAACCTACGCAGATCCTGTTCCAATAATGCACAATTTATATTTATAGCACAACAGGATTTTATAGGAAGAGACGGAACATCTTAAAAATCTTGCCTTTC